>JAILXH010203131.1:0-10738 GCA_023558415.1 Piaractus mesopotamicus
AGAACCTCACTGAGAAAAGGAGACGGACACATCAAGCAAAGAAGCTGAACAATGGACTGACCACCCCAGAGTCCAGGCCTTAACATCACTGAATGTCTTTGATTATTTCAGAAAACGATCAACCAACTTCTAAGACTGAACTTTGGAGGTGTGTCTGCAGATTTCTTTGAAAAACTGAAAGTGAGTCTCCTGAAAAGAATGAAAGCTGTAATAAAGGTAAAGAGTGACACTCTGAACACTCAAACAGCTGATAGTAGATTTAGCTGTTGCGACTTCTGTGTCATTTCTGAACGTTTTTGTATTCAATGGCTTTTTGACTGGAAACTAAATAAATGAAAGGTGGTCTCTGACAGTGCTGTGTGCATGCGTGTGTGTGTATGTATATATAAACTGTCATATCAAAACCTCATAACTTCTTTTGCCCTTTTTTTTTTTTGTACACCATTTAAAAATTCCAGCTGCCCCTGCGTGAACATTTCATGATGAATGGGCCCACAGAAATGGTCCACAATTACTTTTATAAAATCTTATTACATTAACGTACATTAAAGAATGTGTATTTTCCGTCTCCTATAGGTTTTGTTATGACAGCGATTGCATATATATACATAGCGACCCCACTTATTTTGTGTCCGTTTAAGCTCAGGCACCTCTGTGGACGGCCCAAGGCTTTGAGGATGAGGTCCAGCGCGTCTTTCATCTTTTCTTTTCATCCTTTCGCAATTAAGTCCAGAAGCAGCCTCACTTTCGGACTCCAGGAGAAAGCCTGAATTTCTGCCAGGCTGCGAAGTCCCTCGAACTGTAAAATATACTTTCCTCCTTTGTCCTTTTTTTATATATTTTTTTTTTATACGCAGTTTACATATACACACTGCTCAGCACAGCCAAGTCTACAATCAATAACTCCAAAATGAGAAGAAGAATTATAATAATAGTACTGATAATAATAATAATAATAATAATATAGTCGTCGTGTGAGTTCAGCAGCCTTCACTAGACATTCATGGTGGTAGTTGCATATGTACACAGAGTCATTTACATCCCGCCTCCGCCTGGCGCATGAGGTCAAAAGGTCAGAGTGTTCACGGTGTTATCTCAGTCTCTTCTCCGCTGAGTAGATGGACATGTAGTAGTCGTTGCTGCCCACGGCCAAGTGGGGCTAAAGAGTGAGAGAGAGAGAGATTATCACATAAAAAAAGGTATATTTGGAAAATTATGCCATTTTATTTTTGTCATTAGAAAAGTATGTGGACACCCCTCCTAATTATCAAATACAGGTGTTTTAGCCACACCCACTGCTAACAGGTGTATAAAATCAAGCACACAGCCTTGCAGTCTCGATACACAAACACTGGCAGTAGAATGGGTCAGCAATAGGAGCAGCAATAGCCACGAAGTAATACACCACACAAAAATCAACTACTCTCTGTTGCATCACTCACTACAGAGCCTCAAGCTGCCTATGGAAGCAACACCAGGACAAGAACTGTGCATCAGGAGCTTCATGAACTGGGTTTTCATGGCTGAGAAGCTGCTCACAAGCCTAAGATCACTATGTGCAATGTCAAGTGTCGGCTGGAGAGGTGTAAAGCACGCCACCACTGGACAGTGGAGCAGTGGAAACTGCTCTGGAGTGATGAGTCACACTTTACTATCTGGCAGTCTGATGAACACACCTGGGTTTGGTGGATGCCAGGAGAACGCTGCCTAGCAAAATGCATAGTGCCAGCAGTGAAGTTTGGTGGATAATGAGCTGGGACAGGGTTTGGTTCCAGTGAAGGGTGATGTTAATGCTACAGTATACAAAGACATTTTTACACAATTATATACTTCCATTTTTTTGGCAGCAGTTTGGGGAAGACCCTTTCGCGCTCTAGCATGACTGAGCCCCTGTGCACAAAGTGAGCTCCATAAAGACATGGTTTGACGAATTTGGTGTGGAGGATAAACTGGCAAACTGAATGTGAGCCAGACCTTCTCGTCCCACATCAATGCCTGACCTGACAAATGCTCTACTGACTGAACGAGCCCAGATACCCACAGACATACTCCAAAATCTCGTGAAAAGCTTCCCGGAAGAGTGGAAGTTGTTATAGCTGCAAAAGCAGGAAATCCATATTAATGCTCATGACTTTGGAATGGGATGTCAAGCTCATACAGGTGTGACAGTCAGGTGTCTACATACTTTTTACTGTATATACTTCTTGCAATTTATGTATCATTTACTCACTGAATTACAACTGTTTTAGTTTTTATTTATGATGTCACTGTTTGGATGGTTGGATGAATAAGACATGACAAAATACAGTACATGTCAATACGATATATTCGTTCCATAAGTCATTTTACTGTCTACCTATAGTATGACATATCAGATAAAGCTGAACAAACAGAAGAGTAAGCAAATCAATATATTAATAATCTATGAATCTATATCTATGTATTATAATGCAGTGTGTTACCCAGTAGGGGTGGAAGGCCAGGCAGCTGATGGCTCCAATGCGCTGCCCCATGAAGCCGTCATAGTATTTAATGTTACTGATCACATCCCCATTGGAGTTATACACCGCAATGAACTGATTCATAGAACCACTGTACAGAGGGACAGAGAGAGAGAGAGAGAGAGAGCAAGAGAGAGAGATATTTCAGGTTCCCATCAGTATCCCATCCCTAAACAGGACATTACCATATTATAGACATAAAACATCATTTGCTGATATCTGGAGTAAATGCTGCACTGACCAGGCAAACAGGTTAGCTTGAGGGTGGATGTCCAGAGCGGTCAGGCCCTTCACCGTCTGTAGAACGTTTATGGAGTCTGGCGTTCTCGGGTCAAAGAAACGCACGTCGCCGTTTACACTGTACACAAAACGCGCAAATACACAATTACACACCGCACACACATGAATAAATATCAGGGCGAGTCAATGTCTGTCTGTACCTCACGCTGATGATGTGTCCGTCTGTCTCCCTCTGAAGGTGAGCCTTCACCACCCACGCGCCATGCTCTCGATACGTCATCACACGACTGCAACACAACACATTCATTCAGGCCCTGTTTTCAGTTTGCAACCAGAACCTTTAACACCAACGTTTAACATTAATGATCGTTTTTCCATTGCCCATTGGTCCAGCACTAAAAGTTCCACTGCTATGGGTTTGGTCCCTGCTTGAGACTATCACCAAGAGGTTCTCGAGGATGTTCTCTGTCGGTTACAGCTTAAGCCAGGGTTACACTACACGACATTTAGCCCGATTTTAGCCATGATTCTCAGTCTGGCTGAGTCTGTGCTGGTTGGCTCTAGTCTGTAGATCTTCGGGTCATTCGGAGTCGACAGTTGGAGAGAGAATCGATTAGTGTGTGAGGGGCGCAGACTCAGATTTTTGTCCTTCCGATCGCATTTCAGACCAGTCGGAGTTCATCAAACATTTGCTTTTTTCAACCCGACTCTGAGTGTAATCTAGAGTAGACTGTACTAGAACTAGAACCGTAAGTTCTGTCGGTCAGTACAAATGTCTTTGCAGGTATTATTACTTACTAAATATGTACATTCCAGTAAACAGGCAGCCATAGAGGACACAAACTAAATAAAAATCTGACAGTTTTATAGATCTTTCTAGTAAATATATGTGATTTGTACAGTTCTGTTGATGCTGCTGTGATTCTGCGAGATCTGTTATCAATGCAGGTAACTATTAATAGTCATGGACCACTAGGGGGTGCTGTAGGAACACCAGATAAACCCAAACCGCAGGGCTGTGCTCTCAATAAAACAGTAGCAATGGGTCAGACTGCTGAGACTGTGTGGTCATTAGCAACATTAATAACAACTAAAGCAACTAATACCAAGTAAATATAGAGGGTGTACAAAATAAGAGAAACAATACATGAAATATACTCCTTGGTCATTTTATGACTCACACTTTATCAGCCCCCCTCTCAACCCCTCCCTAAATGAAAAAAGACCATCACAGGACCTCTGCTGACCTCATACAATCAGAGTAGTGGACCGTTCTCAGCACAGCAGTTAGAGGGGACCAGGTTTAGACTGAGTTTACTGAGAGCTTCTATGTCTCCTCTGGTGTACAGAGAGTACACGACATTTAGAAAATAACATTTAGAAAATAACACAACAAACAACAAGATACAACAGGAGAGAGAGAGAGAGAGAGACAGAGAGAGAGAGAGAGAGAGAGAGAGAGAGAGAGAGAGAAGAGATAAAGACTGAGAAAGAAGGGAGAAGGACAAAGGAGAGAGGCAAGGAGGAAAAAGAAAGGAAAGAGATGAGAGACAGAGAGAGAGAGAGAGGAGAGAGAAAACATGGAAAGTGAGGGAGTGAGAAAAGGATGAGAGAGAAAGAGAGAGCAAGTGTGAGATAGGAATGACAGAGGTATGAAAGAGAAAAGAGGGAAAGTGAGAGCAAGAGAAAAGAGGGAAAGTGAGAGCAAGAGAAAGGGGGAAGAGAGAACGGTAATAGAGAGAGAGGGAAAGACAGATGAAGATTGACAAAGTAGGGAGAAAAACAAAGGGGAGAGAGAATAAGGACAGAGAAGGGAAAGAGATGAGAGAGGGAGATGAAAGAGATGAGCGAGAGAGAGAAAACAGATGGAAATGAGATACGGATGAGAGAGAAAGAGAGCAAGTGTGAGGTAGGAATGACAGAGAGAGGGGGATGAGATAGAAAAGAGAGAGAGAGGGAGAGACAAGGATGAGAGAGAGGGATGAAGGAGAGAAAGAAGGGGAAAAGAGGTTTAGGGACCCCACAAGTTTCTGACTGAGAGTAGTTTGAATGGCGGAAAATGTTAGAGCCTCGGGGAGAATCTGGATTAGCACTATTTAAAGATTCATGGGTCGTTTTACAGCTTAATTGCAATGTTTTCACACAGTTTATGTGTGTGTGTGTGTGTGTGTGTGCAACCCAAACAGCAGCTCTGACACCCCCCTTTTGGTGTGAGATGTGAGCTCAGGCTCAGATTTAGTGCGCAGCGCTGTGTCAGTGATTAGTATGTAACATGTGGAACAGCCTATTCTGATCTACAACCAAGCAACACATCTGACTCTTCACTGATTCACTCAACCTCATACAGTAAGTGACTCAAAGCTGGCAGTGATCTCTCTGATTCATTCAGTCACAGCCTTTCACTAATGCTGGCCCATTTTTGGATGGGGAACCTTTTTTTTTGGTCATTTTGCCCTTTTAACAATCTATAGCAAGTCAATCTAGAGTCGGGAAAGACCGTGGAAATAATTGGTATTAGCTCAAATCATTGCGATCAGACATGTTTAATCAAGTGGTGCACCTTACAGTAGCTGAATTCATTCATTAGAAAAGCTGTCTAACATATGTCTATCAATCTACCTTTCTCAGTGTTGGTCAGTATCAGTATCACTGATGGTCAGTATCAGTGGCCACTGAGGGTGTTCAGAAAGTGCAGGTCACTTTATTTTAACCAGCACATGTTCATATTTAGTGAAGAGTTTTGGAGTTTCTGAGCTCATAATAAAAATTCCAGCTGATTTGCTTTGTGTGATTCAGAGGGATTTTCGGGGAGGTTCTTGTTTTTGTACTATTGATTCAGTGAGTCGATTCTTCACTAGGAGTCAATTTTAGTTCAGTAGAATTTGACTCCCCATTCATCAGGGCCATGGTTTCTTGCATTAGTGATTCAGTATGTTGACTCTTCAGTTAGTTAATGAATATAAACAGGTCAGCAGAGTTTTACTCATTCATTTCTTAGTGGGATTTTTAGGGAGTTTCTGGTATCTGGCATTAGTGATTTGCTCCCAATTCAATTTAACTCAGCAGAATTTGACTCACCATTCGTTTGGGGCCATCCTGCGGTCGTAAACTCGCACAGAGCCGTCCCCCAGCCCTGCCACGACCAGGGAGCGCTGTGGGTCACACGACAGACTCGTCACACAGCTGTCAGCTCCTGTCGGGATGTCCTGGCGAAACACACACATTTCAGATCTGTGTCGATACCACTCAGTCAATCAGGCTAATTATTACAGGAAATAGTTATGAATACGCTGCCTGATGTCCAAGATATTTAACAATAGTTTAGAGAAGATCAATCTTAAAACGTATTCTTTAAACGGCTCATATCCTAAATTTTTCTTGCATTATATAAGGTCCACTTACGATGTTTGGGTGGCTTATGTACCAAAACAATCATTGTTTATTTTTACACGACCATTTCCAGCCTCTGTTTATCCCTTATAATTAAACAGGCTGTTTTTATTACTGTGCCTTTAAGGCTGATGTATGTAAATGAGCTCTGTTCTGATTGGCTAGCCTATGCTTCTTTCACAAAAGAGTCCAGGGTGAAACACTGCTTAGAACTTCAGTGTGAATGAGTGGAGCTAAACTGATGCACATCAATATATGTAAACGATTAAGCTCGTCATAACATCATGAAAACAATTCATAATCAACATTCCATGTGAAACTCGTGTAGGTTTCACGAGTTCCAAAACTTTTTTGTAGTTTTGGATAATAAATAAAATGTCGACATTTGTGTTGTAGTCATGGCGACATCTGGTTCCTGTCACCACCACTGTAAAGACTTCTAAACCATTTCACACCAAACCACTCCAAAAAATAGGTGCAATTCCCCTTTAAGTAATTTGCAATGGCTGTGTGTGTGTGTGGCATCAGCCTGTGTGTTGTACCTGAGAGGGTTTATGGGTAATTACCTGAACTTTCATCTCTCTCTCTGTGTCCCAGATGCGAACGACCCGAACGTCGCCTGAGGTCATCAGCAGCCCAGTCTCCTGCTCCCAGTCCACCACCATACCTGCACCTTATGCACACAAACACATGAAACACAGCGTTTACACACACATATAGATGCATATGCAAACGTTTGAAACCGCCCAGTCAAATGAGGCATATGAAATGTCACATTTTACTGCCAATTTTAGTGCATAACTTTTATTTATTTGTTAGCTAATCAAATAATACAGCATAGAAGTTGCCATAACATTTGGACAGGCCACATTTTACTATTTCAGATTCCATAAATAAACAATATTTGTGCATTAAAATGTGCAGATGTTCTCTGTAGAGTATTTGTTACTTAGAAAATAAAAAAAATTTAAAAAAACATGCCCAAACTTTCGCATATGCCTACACATACTGGGACATTATATCCGGAAAGATCTGCGTCGGAGCAGATTCAGGAATATTTTCATAGATAAGAATCTGGCATATTTCAATTTGTTAGGCTACTTTGCCTCATTGCATACTGTTCAAACCAAATCACAGGTGACAATTGTGCTGCCACCATTTTGGTTGGCAACTTCAAGTTCATTCAGCAGTGCTGTGGCTGTGTGTGATGAGCTAACAGAGCCGTAACAGATCCAGCAAAGGCATGAAACACCTTTTTAACCACTGTACTGACCTGATTTCATTTTATTTGTGGCTGTAGTGATGACAAACCAAAGCTATAATCTAAACGGCTGAGAGTCCATGATGCTTATTATTTTCATGTTCCAATCCACATACTAGCACACTAAATAGTACGCAAAAAAAATAGTGCATTGACCATTAGAAGTGCACTCATTAGTGTAGTAGGTGAAGTACAGAAGTGTGTGGTTTGGGACGCAGCGTTAGATCAGCCAGTGAGATGCGCCAACAGCTCCAATAGCTGCTTACAGCTTCACTATGCTCATTTCAAGCGAAAGTTTGAGGTGTGTGTTGATTAAGGATCATTTATTGAGGTAAGCTGATGTTGGCTTCGTATTCGCCAACTTTTGAAATGCGATCTACGTTTAAGGTGCCTCAGTGTAACTGCAGCACCATTAAAGGTGAAACGAAAAAATTCTGCCGAATAATAAGCTGAACTGAGCTTGATATATTCATGAGTTTGTTACTTAAGAGCGTTGGCAGCCACTTTTATTAGTTTTATAAAATCTCATACATTGGAATGTTCTGAACTCTGGAGATATACAGGTTATACGGATCCAGGCCACCAATCAGCTAATCTTCTCCTTGTAGCATCTTCTGTAGACTGTATCTTAAGCGTCCACATATCTTTTAATCTTTTTCGTGGTCATTCCGGATCTATTTTGCTTGGTTTTTATGCACTTGCAGGGCTGTATCTGCAGTAACGGTGATGAGACGAACTCTAAATACAGTCAGAGTTTCAGCCTGCCTTCCCAACAAAGTCTTCTTAATGATGTAATCGAATACTATGAATAGGGGTGACTTTTGTAAAACAAAAGCCCCAGTTCTAAAATCTGATTGGTTGAGTTACAGTTGTATGCAGAAGTCTGGGCACCTCAGGTCAAATCTGAGTGTAAGTAAGTTAACACATCCTCTACAGAGAACACACTTCTGCACATTTTAACTCTTTCTTTCTCCTTTTCATATGTATTATGTCCCTCATTTAAATGATTCATTCTTTCTGACTTGACCACTCATTCATTCATGCATTCATTCATTCATTTCCAGGCTGGCGTAATTCATAAAACAGTCTGTCTGTTCCTCCACAATCAACATGAACACAAAAACCCAGACACAGCAGAACGTTTATGGATCAGAACACATGCATGCTTACACACACTGCTGTCCTACTTTCAGCTCCTTCACTCAAACACACACACACACACACACACACACAGAGAATTCTCAGCGCTGTTAGAGCTTCATTATTAAAATCGGCTCACATACGGAACCTCAACTCATCAATCACATCTGCTCAAACAGTGAACTCCAAAAACAAGGAACCACATTCTCTGTTACTCTTCCTCTGCCTTGAGCTTCACACGCACAAGATCCACTTTGTTTATGATGTGAACTGCGTTCCATACGGTCAAATGTTTCAGGACACTCAGTTTATCAAAATATTTTTAATACAAATGAGTAAGACCTAAACGAGGAATGGACTCTGTTCTGATTGGCTGATCTGACTTGGCCCTCGTTTAAAAAGCAGGCCGGGCTGAAACAGTCCTTATAACTTCAGCGTGAGTGGGTGGGGCTAAATGACCTTAGGCTTAATGGGTGGATATATGCAAATATGCCATTTTTTTGTGAAATCACAACAAAAACTTTCAGTCTACAACCGGGCCACATGATCTGAGCCGGACAGGGACAAAGCACTGTGTTTTTGGGCCGCATTCAGGATTGTGTTCGATTTTATTATGCAATAACTTGTTTTTAATTGAAGAAATAAAAGCCCTTTAAAAATAAAGATTACAAGAAGATGGGGTGAAAAAGAAATAAAGTGTATTGTAATTGAAGTAAATAAATATAAAAATAAAATAAATAGAGTGATGCCACAGAAGTAGAAGCACATCTCCACATAAAGTAAAGGTTCTACACCAATGAAAGTCAAGAACCATTTAGGATCCGTAATTTTAAAGCCAAAACTTGCCGTAATCCTTACAGACTCAGAAACAAACACGACAGATTCTGCGAGGGCTAAAATCAGAGATATTACGGTAATAATCACATTAGCACCTTCGTCTGCAAGATATCAGCAGAAAATGGACAACGGTGGATGGGAGCATGGAAGTGATTCAGTCCTGGAACAAATCTCGGTATCGGACGATACTCAAGATTTCAATATCGGTCTTACTGTAACTTCTATCTAGCAAATCTATTTCTGCACACATAGATTGACATCCTGTACATCTTCTTTCCATATCTTGTATAATCTAGAACATATATGTGTGTATATATATATATAAATATTCTATCCCATGTACCGTGCATCTCATGTATCTATCTCAGACTCACTAACTGCATATATGGAAATGTGTACAACTGTACATATCATAGCTTTTATTTCATAACTTAACTGGTGTATACTAATGTGTATTATGCATACACGTGTATATATTTAGAGTCTAATGTTTGTATATATATTTATCTTTTGTTTCTTTTCATATGTAGTACTTAATTATATACAATACACACACACACACACACATATATATATATATATATATATATATAATTAAGTGCTACAAGGGAACTACGCACCTAAGATTTGATTTGGTATCGGAAAAGAAGAGAAAAAGTGGAGTTGTGCCATCTCTAATGGGGGAAAGAGAGAGAGAAAGAAAAGCACTCACCTCCCTGTTTACTTCTGTCAATATAGATTGAAACCCGTCGCGCAAGACCTGTTGAGAGGCAGAGGGAGAGGTAGAGGGGGAGAGTGAGGATGAGAGAGAGGAGAAAAGCAGGGAGGTCAGTACACCAGCCAGAGGACACCACTGAGTTAGCGCACACGCACACACACACACACACACACGTCAGTGGTTTCTCAGCACAACATCTGCCAATTAAAGCCGCTCACTCCAAACCAAATGCCACAACTCTCTCTCTCTCTCTGAAACTTCTCTATCAATTTAGACCTACTCCTGCCTTCTCCTGGTGTTTCGTCACAAAGCCTGAGGCCAGAGCTGCTCACACATTCCAACAACCGAGTGTGTGTCAGGCACAGTGAGTGTGTGGTGGAACTAATCATTAGGAATGCACTGATATGGGAATTGTGCATCTATGCAGATATCCAATATTTTTAGGTATATAACTGCCAATGCTCATACATAAATCTATCCAAATACAGTGACACTGATAAATCTAAGATTTATTTCTGTAGGGTTACAAATGCAGATTTTTCAGAACTAAGTCTGTTCTACAGTTTCTCAGTAGCTTGAATGAATAACTGGCTCTAAATGTAGGTATTGTGATATAAACTGAGTCTGTTCTACAGTTTCTCATTAGGTTGA
>JAILXH010203165.1:540-25321 GCA_023558415.1 Piaractus mesopotamicus
CCTAGATAACACAGAGGAAGAAAATGTGGGTGTTTCAAGATTTCATTTCAAACCAAACCTTATAAATGAAATAAGATAATTACTCCAATACTCACATAGTTTAAATTTTTTAATTTAATTAATTAAAAATGAGTTTAAAAACACAGATGTGTGTTTGTACACTGTAAAATGTAACAATTGCACTAACTTCCCCCTCCATTTGCATATTTAACAGATGCGTCCATCCTGCACTTAACAGATCCTTCCATCCTGTATGCTTCCTAGTTCTGGAGGTGTGCAGATCATGCAGGGTGAGCAAATCATTGCTGACCTATCGCCCCTGGGTCATCACCCAGCTCCTTCCTTTCAGCTCCCCTCAGGCAGATGCTTTAGCCAAAAGAAGGTCAAAACAACCAGAAGACTCAAGAAAAGTTTATTTTCTCACAGTTGTGGCACATAAGCATTGTTGTTTTTGTAATTAACCTTTAAATACTTTTTCATTCATAAATGTATATCTATGTGAAGGTCTACAGGTATGGTTGTTTGAAAGTGAGAGTGACAGTGTTTATGCATGGCAGAACTCAAGTATGGATGTCCATGTTACTGCAAAAGTGGTAGAACTCAGGTATGTCTGTCTATGTTACAGTAGAAGTGGTTGAACTCATGTATGGATGTCTGTTACTGTGTAAGTGTGGTAGAACTCAGGTATGGATGTCTATGTTACAGTATAAGTGTGATAGAATTCAGGTATCATTGTCTGTGTTACTTCATAAGTGTAGTAGGACTCAGGTATGGATGGCTGTTCCTGTAACAGTGTGGTAAAACTCAGGTATGGATTTCAGCATTATTGTGTAAGTGTGGTAGAACTCAGGTATGTATGTCTATATCACTGTATAAATGAGGTACAACTCAGGTATGGAAGTCTACAGCACTATAAAAGTGCTTGTACAAGCACTTTTGTTGGTTTATTATAGTGTAAATGCCACTGTTTCATGTGCAGGGTCATGGTGTTATCCACTCTGCCACCCAACTGTTCCTAGCAATGACACCATTAAACAGAAGCCATGGCCTCACCAAAAAGGGAAAAAAAGACTTCTTAGCTCCATCTTGTGGACTAGGAAAACAATGAGTTTTGGTATTGTATTAGGATGTTCGGGCATTAAAATATTAATCAACACTGTTTCTTTTCCTGAAATAGTGCAATACTACACTGTAGTAGATTTACGCTCACACTCCAAGTCAATGTTTAGATTTTTCACTGTCACTGTTGGGCCACAGTAGACATATGGTTAGGTGCCTAAGAGGGGGATTGATTGAGGCTGACTGACATTCTCTGAATGAGGAATTCTTTATTTAGAAATTGGAAGCATATGACAACTCTCTGCTCTGAGGTAACTATATCCCATGAGTGTGTCCCATGTAAATCACATGGGTCATTTTAGCCTGCCATATACTGTAGAGAATTCAACAGTGACTAAACACCCTTTTATTTCCTGAAGAGTTACTAAGGTTTCTTTATGTACAGTAATAACAATAACAATTGAAGAACTCTAGAACGTGGTATGAGCTGTGGCAATGGCAGACTGGTAAACTGCCTTAAATGCACAACTAGAAGGATGTGGCCTAAAATTCCTTCTTAGTACACTAAAGTAATAAGATTAAATATAGAGGTAAAAGGTCCTCATGTGCCTGACCCGCATTGGACTTTGTCTTTGCCTGCCTGAACAAAGCATAAGTAGACGTTGTAATAAAAAAGGTTTCTTGTTAGGGGAGTTTTGCATTTTTTAAAAGCCAAGTAGAACCAAGAGCAGACAGCTCTTTATAGAAAGTTTTTTGTCTCATAATAAGTTAAGGGAAATGCTACACATTTACAAAGAGCCTTTTTCTTTGAGGTTAGCAATGAAAACATTAACTATTCACAGCTTGCAGTGGTGTTGACATATATAGTGTTGTGGAAAAGTCAGAGATTCCCCTTCATTGGGAAAGGGTAACATACCCTTCTATTTAACCCCTTAAAATCCTGTGCTTACTACATACTAAGACTTATTATTCAGTAACTACAAAAACTTAAAGGAATTTCAAGGTTGAGCTATTCTTAGGTTATAGAAGTGTATAATAAAACAATAAAAACCTGGCCATTAATGGGTCAACAGAGTATTACACAGAAGCCTTAAGAACTAAATATGCATTTTCAGTATTTACTGTCCATCCTTTTCTTTTGTTACTATTTCTTTCCTTTTAAGGAGACTTGATGTCAGTTTTTCAAATAAATTTCCAGGGATATTTTTCCACACCTCCAAAGTTCAGCCTTAGAAGTGGCACTTTTTACCTCTCACGATTCAAGTAATTCCAGTCAAAACAGAATTAATGATATTGAGATCTGGACTCTGGGTTTAACAATCCATTGTTCTGAGAACAACAGCAGCTTCATTGTTTGATTTGCAAATGTTCTTCTTGTCTATTTCTTGACAGCTACACATCAATTTAGATTTACAATATTGAGTATTTTACTTTCAGTGTAATGATAGACAGAAACAGATTTAAACAGATTAGACAGAAACTGTTTATCTGATGGTGACAGTATGGTGGTCTACTAGGTCTTTTGCGGTTGTTAGGAGTCCCAATTTCTCTGTATCTTTTATTCATTTTTTGAACTCCAGTTTTGAAAAATACTGTTTTTTCACTTATTTTCCTTTGACTTTCTCCTTCCTTATGCAAGTAGATTATCTTATATTTAATCCCCTCAGAAATATATCCTGAACAATGAATAACTTGTACTTAATGGTCATTTTGACTGGAAAGTAAATGAAGGGTGGTCTCTGACATTTGCACAGTACCGTATGGCTTGACTAAAGACCACAACTGAATGAAGGCAGAGGAGCAACTATGCCCGAAGGCTCTACATAATGGATGAGATGGTGTCACTGTCAGTAACAAGCCTTACATTAATGTCTACATCATTAAGTTTATATGTGAAATAAAGATAATGTCCTTAGAATTGTATAACTACGACTGGCAGCTAACATCAGCTTGAGTTTTCAAGAGCTAAACTTCAAGAGATTACTTCTCAACTGCACAGCAGTCTCCTCTTGATCATATTAATATGCCTTCAATTAGGTATATAACAGACTTCTGTGCCCAGTAGTCAATATGAAGAAAGGAGTATGTTAATGGGATAAACAACTGGAAAAGAAAGAAGTAAATGCACATACCTAAAATAATGGTTACATTATATCATAAGCAAAAATATCTAAAAGGATCTGAAAAACAGGTTTACTCAAATCTCCAACTCACCGAGTGCTGTATAAGATACTAATCGGCTTTTGTTCTATATGTTCACAGCTACTATACCCTTATTCATCACATCATCTCGTGTTCCTGCAACATGCAGAGCAAGGGCTCTGGCCACCAGCTTTTTGCATGGCTATTTAGCCAGTGCCACTGTGTAGCTAATATGGAGCAGACTGTGCAAGAACATGTCTCAGATTATTCAGAACCGGACAGAAGCTCAGTGAGAGAACTTGGAAATCAGAAATGAACACACAGTGGGAGATTTATTACAGGATTATGCCCAACACATGTCTAAGAGCACTGAGCCACACCTCAGCATGTTCCCATTTCCGAGAAATGTCCGCTTTTTCTTTTTGAATGTGCTGCTGTACAAAATAATCAGATTTAAAGCTGCTTTAACACTATTGTCTCATACAGATCTTAAGGAAAAGCTCTAAACTCAGACCTCATCAGTGGGCGGTGAATGTCAATGCAGGCCAGTAAAAGCCCTCTAAGCCTTGAATTTCTGAGCCGTAAATAAATAGTTCAACATGTTGTCAATTCATTTCTTGAAGGAAGTTTTCAGATGCTCAGTTTTAAAATCAGAAAAATGACTAGAGAACTAGAAGAATTGAAATATTAAAAAACTAGATGGCTTTTAGGGAACTAAACAAAGTAGGAAAAAATACGACTGCAAAGGTTATTAAATAACTAATGAATATAAATAGGTCATTTTTAATGTGATTTTATCATAGGACATTTCAAGTGCAATATACCAACAGAGCTCCAACCATAATTTTGAGTTAGGTTAAACAAAGATATGATGATTGAACATTGATTATTACTGATAACCCTGAGTGAGGAGAATAAACTTTTAATTGCCATAATATTTAATTGCTCTTTTAGAGGAATTTTTCTGCAAGATATCAAATTTACACAATTTTCCACTTACCCCATACGTAGTAGATCAGCTAAGAACGTTCGTGGTCCAAATCCTGTTTCTTTAGTTTGGAACTCTAGTGGTGAGGCTAACATTGCTAACAAACACTAGAACTCAATAGTCACCCAAACAGCCCACATCATTTCTGTAAAAATACATCCTCACAACTTCTCTCAACCTGCTCAGGTCTTTTATTAAGGTGGGGTGGACTTGTCGATGTGGTTTAGGACACAGTATGACTTACTGTGAACTATAAAAATGATCAAAACTGAGGGCAACCACTTTAGACAATAGACATCTGTATTCACAAACCACATCAGGAGTAGGAGTGCTGACCTATAATCAGTAAATAGTGATAATGACCATAAACACAGAGGAATCTGATCTAAGGTCAGTCCTGCTTTGTGAATGGCTGCCTGGAAGTTTTGGGAAAGTATTTTTACAGAAATGGTTTGGGCTGTTTGGGTGACTATTGAGTTCTAGTGTTTGTTAGCAACATTAGCCTCATAGCGCCCGTTCTACACTAAAGAAAGCAAAATTTGGACTCTAAACATGTCTTGGTTGATCAACAAAGCCTAGGGTAAGTTTTATATAAATTATATAAATTAGATTATTTGCCAAACTATTCCTATGAGACTATGTACTTTGGGAAATAAAGTATTTAATAGTAATTCATACTGCATAGTTAATGTTAAGAAAAGTCTGATCATTAAGAGAAATGATCAAGATCACAAAGATAACGAAGGACTGACATTTTCTTAGACTACGAAAATGTGCTAATTTTTAATCAACTTCTCCAACGGCAGAATGCAGAAAGAGTAGTGGAACTGCAGATCTGACTAAACGAGAGTAATAAAAAAAAAACCCTAAACCTAACACTGGAATGCAACTTTAGAGAACAAACAGAGAGCAGCAGAGAACTCTGGTTCTATATTAGGCCCAGGATAGTGCCATGTGACATCAAAAGGAATCAGTATGAGCTTTATATGAGGACACGATAAAGACTTAGGAAATGAAACAATGGCTTGCTGATTTGTAGGTATAAATATAATTAGAAAAGCATGTTTCACACAAACCCCTCAGAAAAATTACATGTATTTCACATGAATAAACAACTTTTGTACACTTTATGTGGTAAAAAAATCACATGTGGAAAAAATGTGTGCACATGTGAAAAAACAGATTCATATAAAAAAAACGTGATTACTTGTAAACACGTGGTTTTTGCACTCTTCTCATGTGAAATACATGTGACTTTTCTGCAAGAGAAGCCAGGGCAAACTTGGTCGATCTTTCTGAGAATGTTTTGGTGGGAATCTTTCTACAGCTTCGTATATAGCCAGCACACAATAAGGAGGATGCATGATGCCATATACACACAAGAGTTCCCACTGCTGAATAGGGCCTCTGTGCTTGCTCTCACAAAACTACAGCAGAACCCTCACAACAAAGACACTGCTGAGCATGACTGGGTTGCCTATTTAAATCATTAGGCACCATACAGTCAGGAGCCTATTCTGAAATCCTTCTCTGTTCTCCACACTCAGTTCATCAGAGGAAGATTCCACCACAAACTGAAGCTAAATCTTGTTTTGACCTAGTGACGCCACAGTTAGAAAGAAAACAGTTATCCATGGTGCAGTGCTCCATGCTATTGAACACACAACAAACAAAGCTGCTTCTTGAGTCAGCAATATACTGTCATTACATCTGACACTGGAATCCATAGAACAGCTGCAACAGAATCCTAATTTTACCTTTAGACTGGAACAGCACGAGTTCCCTCTCACTGATGTGGGCCCATTTTCTGGTGACCAGCTCTCCTTGCTTGGTACGTCCATCCTTTTCAGGAAGGTCTCATTTTCCTTGGCTGAACTTTCCCTAATGAAATTTCTTGCCATTGATGCACGTACACCTGAAAAAAACGATCATGGGACTTTTTTCATTCCAAAGAGCTGCATTCATTGGTGCAAATTCAAGGGGGCAGAGGGGAGCAGAGGTAGCAGGATGGTTGTTGAAAAGAAATACTTTTCAGGTATATCTACAATAATATTGATAATATTGCATTAACATTAGCAGCTAAAACAGAGGGCGTCTGCACAAGAATGCCCCAGACACACACTGAGCCACGCCAAAACAAGTCTATGTCACAGTGTGCAGCAGCGCTTAGCATGGGTGTCATCATATGCATGTCAATATTATTTTTTTTCGATACGATGGCTATAAGATGATACCTGCTGTGAATCAAATATGGTTAGATTTTGTGAGATACAATGTGTAATGGTTTCTATGGTTCTTTTTAACACAATCCATGATGTTCCTAAGAGTCATAATGAAAAAAAAAACTGGTTTGGTTGACCTACCTTGGATAGTTCATTAACGAAACTCTCTGAAATTGTAAGAGAGCAAGCTATCTTCCTAGCATTCATCTGCTTTTTGGAAACAGCTGAACGCAGTAATGACGGGCAAAGAGTGGTGGACTGAAGTTACTCACTTGTTACTGGAGTGAGAAAAAAATCCAAAGCTAAAGTTTCTCAACTGAATTTTCTCCTCGATCTTAAATGGAGGATTTAAGGTGGAATGGAAAAAGAAGCTGGCAAATAGGAAGCCAAGTCATATCGTTACATCCCTGGCGCTTAGTCAGGCAGGTAGCCTAACAGCTAACTTCATTGCCTTTTATCTGTATCAAAGTTAAGTGATTATTATCTGCACTACAAAGTGTCCACATATGTAATTCCTGTTAACAATAACGTTTGTCTTTGTATTTGCTAATCACAAATAAAGCACTGGATATCATGACAATATGGTATCTCAGCATGTTGTTTACCTAGTTTTATATATGTTATCTGCAAGTTACATGCAGTGCTACTAGAGATGGCATATTGGCATTGATGGGGATCAGTAAGGGGTCTTTATTAGCAGAGAGTGTTTGATTGGATATCTGAGGGACAAAAAAGAACAAATCCAATCCAGTGAATCTGATTGTGTGATGTGATGTTGTTAGCTGTGTAGTTCTTCCTGTGGGGTAGTAGAGTGTTCAAGTAGCGTGAGCATGATAGGCTACTTTCTTAATTAAACATTGATCATTTTGATGCTTAGTAGGTAAAAGGAAAAGTGGTATTGTATCATCTCTAGGTGCCAGCATTGTATGTAGGTTGCAGCCTGTCGATGTTGGAAACTTTTATAAAACAAATGTAACTGCACAAAGTTTGGATAGAAAAGTGACCACCCTTATTAGAAAAATAAAAATGTGTTTTCCATTATTCGTCAACTGTTTTTCTTTTCAAAATTGTTACAGATGGACATGCAGCATTTTGGAATAAAACTCTGTTTTTCAATTATTTGGCTTGAAGGGAAGTTCCATTAATTTTTCAAACTTTCTGCATAAAATGAGTTGTTAGGATGTAAATACAGTTGTTCAAAGTTGTTTGATGTGAAATGTTTTGTTCTAGAGAAACTCCCTCAAGGAAAACTATTACATGAAATGACACGTACATTGTATGATGCCTAAGACATTGATTAGTGAGAGCTTTTGAAAAGGTGTTCGCCTAAACTGTATATAAAAAAAAAAGAAAAAAATCATGGTGGAGGGGTACATGCAGGGCATTATAAGACAAAATAGTCCTCAAAGAACTTATTTTTTCAGATAGATTTACCATTATTTTACCATCATAAACATTGCAGATAAAGACTCAGAAGACACGTGTAAGTTCCCTGTTTGTTTTGGATCATGAATAAAGTCACTTTATTTGTGCTGTATATACTGTGAGCCCAGGTTCCTATCACCACCACTGTAAAGACATTTGAGTCGGCAAGTCTCTCTGCAATGAACTATTTCACCTCATAACACTCTGGATGACTTTGTGTACATCTCAACCACTGAATTATGGAAAACTGGTGGAATTCACCTTTTCACTGAATGATGAACCAAGACATGTTTAATGTCTGAATTTTATGAGGCTAATGTAGTAGACGTCTGTCATTTAAAAAGATTTCTATTACTTGTTTGCTACATTGGCCTCATAACAAGTAAGTACAAAACCAATGACAAGTGAAGACACTTTTCTTTATTATTATGGAAACAAAAACATGTCATATATTTTCCTAATCTAATTTTACTAATCAGTTTTAAGTAGTCCTATATATTAGCCTACTGCTTTGGCATATTTCTCTAACTAAACAATAAGCTGCTTGTTAGAATAAAAGGGCACTGAGAATGTACTGACGGCAAGGATAAGCCATGGCTTTATTTTAAAAAAAAAAAAGAAAAGAAAGAAAGAAAGAAAGAAAGAAAGAAAGAAATCAGCATGACTGCTGTGTGTGTAGACCAGTGGGAAGAGAGTGTTCATAAACGTCATAGCTTTACTATCATTTTGAATGCTAGGCAGGTCATCAAAAAGCGAGATTAAGTTCATGATTAATACTACATTCATCAATACAGTTACATTACAGAAAGCCACCCTCTTTATTAATTTATTTACTAAATTATTTATTCATGTCCTAACATAGAATCTGTCATTAAAATGATTTTCACAGATTTTTCAAAATATCTGCATAGTCTCATTGTTAAGATGTAAACAAAGTCATTATGGGTGGCTTGACATGAAATGCACCATTTTAGATAAACTTTCCCAGTGGCGATAATGGAAATCAAATGCCTTAATGCCTTTAAAAGCTCCTTCACAGAAAGTTACTACATTAAATGGTTATGAATATGTTGCCTGATGCCTGTGACACTGTTTTATAATATTTTTGAGAAGATCTTGGCCTAAAGCGTACTTTAAACACCATTTACAGTGGAAGGGGTCATGCAGGGAGCGTTCTAAAACAGTCCTCAAAGAAAACAGATTTTTTTCAAGATTACCACTATTTTACTAATATTAACATTACACATAAAAACTCAGAAACCGAATAGATTCACTAGATAGTAAATAAAATGTTGTTGACATCGTGACCCCTGGTTCCTATCACCTCCAGTGCAAAAAAATCTGTGTGGTCGCTTAGTTTCCCTACAAGAACCATTTCACATGAAACCATTCTCAATGACTTCTCAGCAGTTGAGTTACGAAGAATTTTTTTAAATGGGTGGAATTCCCCTTAATGTTAGCAGGTGTGGAGTGTTAAACGGAGAAAAAGGCAAAGGCCAATAAGCGTAAATAAAGTAGATAAGTATTGGCTGGAAAGCTATTTATCCTTTCCCTCATTATGAAATAATGAAAATAAGGCTGCAGTGTGCTAAACAGCACCGTGCCCTGCTGCATGCAGCGATAGTAAAGTTTTAAATGCCTTATTCGAAATAACAGGGCAGTGCGAGATATGAGGCCATCAGGCCGCAGGGAAACAGTCACGTTCGACGTGAAGGTAACGGGCTTGGGGCTGTGACGGGAGACAAAAGTGGAGCTAACCAGCGCACTCCGCTTAATTAGCCCATGTATATTAAAGCCATGCACTGCGCCTGCACTCGGACCAACCTACGGAGGACACATTTGCATAGGAGCATTATACGCCGCAATACTGTATGCGCCCGAAATGTTTATCATTAGGAGAGGACGACAGCTCGGTGACGTGGTTTAAATACCCAAGAAAGAGGGAACATATTGAGGACGAATAGATGTAAAGGGAAACGGATGGAAGAAACGTCAGTGAAACGACAGGTGATGTGTTTTCACTGCTCCCGCATGGAAACGTGGCAGTTAATGTGAACGCGTTAAATGCGCACTGTCTGATCCCGCTCATGCGCGCCATATAAACAACGCACAAACAGCAGCTCACAGAGACCTACTTTTAACGAGCCAGTGTTAGATTTCCTCAGCGTCGTCTCATCAACCCAGACAGATTTGAACGCCACCGCGTCTCCCAGCCACGAACAAGAGCAATTTTATTATTAAAAAAATCTATTTTATTACTAAAAAAAAAAAAAAAAAAAAAAAAAAATCGATTTTATTATGAAAACGAAAATAACCCACATTACTCACCAAAATCTCAGCGTGGGTGAATAATTGGTGCTCTTTCCTGATGTGTTTCTGGGGCCTTAAACAGGAATATGGATGTGCAGGTCGCGAATCCCCAACAGCACCAAACGAGCCGGTGTGGACAGCAGCGCCGCGCGCCCCGCAGATGTCACACGGTCTTCAGGGAAACTTCCCATAGGGTTGCGGGCGAAAGGCTACTTGGACTCGGGAGTTGTGTCGCAAGGCTTTCGAGTCACGTCCAGCTCGCTCAGTTTCAGGTCAGTTCGCGGTATTTTGGATGGTTTAATCTTTGACGTCAGTCTCGCAGGTTTTCACAACCTTCCTGAGGTTTCAGCAAGCCTCTGGATGAACTGGCTTAAACACGTGATAACTCTGAGCGAGCGGAGAGCAGGGGGGCTAGTGGGACCCGAGTTGTTCAGATCCTGTGGCGGTGCGAGGAACGAGAAAAAAAAACAAAACAAAAAAAAACAGAAAAGAAGCGATGAGGAGCCTCTATTTAAGCCTCTATTTACTCTATCTTGATAGCTCGAAGCAAACCGGCTTCCCAGTGAAGGCGTCCCAGTGGCAGCGGAGCGGCCGTTCAGCAGACAGTCAGTATAAATAAGAAAGGCAGGATCTGCACATCAGGGACTCGCCTCTGCACAGGAGATAAGTTCAGACCGCTCGTGTTGCTTCTGCACTGTGAGACGGCATGTGACGATGACTGCGAGCTACAAACCCGGTCTGACGTCAGCGCGAAGAGCGAAAAGCAACAAGCGAGCGGCTCCTCTGAATGTCAAGAAAGAGCAGCCCTATAAACCGACTCACCTGTAGCTGCGGTTCACATCGCGCTCATGAGTTCACTGTACTGTTCTCCGCTGTGGTCCAGAGGGGAACGTCGAGGGTCCTGGTTCTTCTCGTTGTTCCTTTTTTAGAGGGAGTTTTTCCCTCTCTGTCAGCCTCAGCCTGCTGGTTGGGGCTTTGGCCCGGATTTCTGCAAAGCTGCTTTATGTCTGTTAAAAACAGACAGATAAACACACAATACAGTAAAAAAAAAAAACCTTTGTACAGTTGAAATTCATCTCTATTTAGTATAAGGAGACACTGCACTTTGTTTCCATGGAGATGAGTGCGGAAAACAACATTACCAACAATACATTTATTGCTTTTAGATTCATTTTCTCATGTTGCTATGTGTGACCCAATTTTAAAGGCTCCCTGCTAGATCTGCCCCAGCCAGCTGTAAGTGCTGTTATTGTGAAGTGAAATCATCTAGGACCATCAACCTTAAAAAGTTATGAGAACAGGACATTCTTGGTTTATGGTTAAGTTTTGAGAAGGGTCTGGTTGCAGACATGCACTCTCAGCCTGACACGCACTGCCAGCCTATTGATGACGTCAGTGCTGCTCTGCCACAACAGTGTTTTTGTCAGGTTTATGAGGGAAAACAGCGAAACACTACTGTTGGGCAACAAGAGTTACACTGAACATATATATTAATGTTGTCATACTGATAATAAGGTAATTAAATATGGAAACAAAATAAAACCTGCCACAACGATAAGACATAAATGTCGGGTTTACTCGCAGAAAAAACAAAAAGACTACTGCTGAAACTCATGAAAGCCATGCTGAAGACAATTAGAACCAGTTATCAAAACTGCAATATTGATTAGAATAGAACTTATTAAGGATTCTAGGAGGTTGTGACAATGTACAGTCAACAAAGTACTGATTACTTTTGCTGTCTCGTCAACGTCGTCACAACATCCTAGAAAGTCGCCAGACAGTGTTGTCTAAGTTTCTGAGGAATTACATTTCAGAAAAGGACCAAGCAGACAATGTTGTGGGCACTCAAATAGTACATTGTCACAATGTAACTGTGTTTTCAGGGCTGTTAGGAATAAAACCTGATGGTTTTGCTTCCTAATGGGAACTGGCTTGATGGTTGCCATTAGAGGCCATTAGGAAACGATCAAATGTATCTGGACTCAGTCCCAAAACACCTGATTAAACGATCAGAATCATTTACACTGTGATATCAACCCATCAGGAAAACACAGAATAACATTAGCGACTACTGAAAGCCACCAGGAACCAACAGATACTTGTAATGGGTTCTATGAATTTTTTCAACAGGGAGGTACATTAAATGGAGTTCCCTAACTGTGTTATGGACGGAAAATGGATTAAGTGATGATATCACTAAGCAGAAGCAGTTAAAAGTTACTGTGCCGCTGGGCCGCTTCTGCCATACTGGGGCTGAGAGTGCATCTGTCTGAGAGTGCATGTCTGCAGCCAGACTCTATTGTAAGTTTTGGATGAAAATAAAAGGGTTAAACCTTGAAATGCTGAGTGGAAAACTGGCCAATCAGGAATTGTTTTCTCTGTGGTATCTTGCTAGATATAGCTAAGTGATCCCTCCTGTTGGTTAGGACTTCAAGAGCTGGAGAGAAGAGCTAATATGTTAGAATTACTATCAGCATAATCATGAAGTGGCAGAGGATTCAACCAATTGCGTTTTGATTTCCAATAGACAAGGGCTAGTTTTGTGAGAAACATCATTCTAAACCTTCTGGAAGTTGTAGATACATAATTGACTGTGAATACAAATGGCAGCCTAATCAATGGGTTGTGTTATAACTGGAAAAAAGCAGCAACTCTCTCTCTACCTGACCTCTATACTGAGTCACTGTGAAACTGCTTCAAGGTAAAACATATGCTAATATGTCTATCACATGTTTCAAGTAAAACATGGAATGTCCTGTAGAAAGTAAAGTGTCCATATTTACTCTAAAATGGCCAACAGATTTTTATAAGAACTGCTATTAGAATCCCAAGGGGATGCTAGCAGAAGTTTGCATTATTATAGAAGTGCTTGCCTCTGGAAGCAACGTCTTGTAAGCAATACTTACAATGCAGGTACATTGTAATGCGTAATTTCTTAGCCACACCTTTACCCCATTCATCAATGGTCAGGACCCCTACAGAACCACCACAGAGAAGGCTTTATTTAGCTGATAGATCATTCTCACTACTGGACAGAAAACAGTCCACTAACTGAAAATAACAGTGTCTAACAGTGTGGACAGTAAGTGGACACAGTGTTTAAAAAAACTCCAGCAGTACTGCTGTATCTGATCTAATCGCACCAGTGCAATGCTCACTAATATTCCACTACCATTACAGTATCACTGCAGTGCTGAGAATGATTCATCATCCTCTAACAAATTAATGCAAAGAAACTGTAACTGTAATTGAATAACTACATAGTGCACCTATACACAGAGTGGAGCTGATAAAATGGACACAAAGTGTAGATACAAGGTAGAACCACTCAACAAAGTGACCAGTGAGTGCATTTTGGTTTGTCAACTTTGCTGATATTTTTGATTTTACAAGATGTTTGAAACTTCTGCCAGGACTCCAGTATCAGATACTATTCATCTTTTGATTCCTTCTCTTGGAAATATCTAGCAATTTCAGAATGATTGAACTGTGAGAAATTCTTGGAACATCTTAGTAATTAGTTAGGTCTATAAGGATGACAGAAGTCACTAGAACAAAGCAGTCGCCTTTTGGATCTCCATACATGTGTAAGCAGGCCTTCTATCTTAGCTCCATAGCACCTTGGGGAACCTGGGGTGGAGTTGTGGCTTCTGCTTTAAGCTAGATGATGAACAGAGGAACATGGAAGAGGTGGGGTGATGGTGGGGTGTGAAAACTTAACCACAGGAAAATTAAGATAGAGATAGGACATTTATAGAATGTTAGATTGGAAGCTTTTGGCATGGTCTTCCAAACTTCAGGTATTTATTAGAATAAATGAATAAGCACCACTATTTGCATTCCCATATCTGAAATGCTACTGCAAGCTAGAAGGTGCTAAACTGAACAAGTGGCTGTACAGCAACCTCAAAAGCTGAAGTTGGAGGACTATTTTACCTTGACCAAACATGCAAGATGTCCTTATAGCTGTCCTTAAAGACATCCTGTAAATTTTTTTGTCTCATGAAATCATTGACATCATAACATCAGTTAGTGCTTTTGCCTAACCCCCAGAACACTCTGCACTTTCTGTCCTAATCTCTTTCCTCCTATCACAACCAAGCTTGAAATGCACGTTCTACATTCTGTATTTTTATTTATATGATAGAGTAAGGCCATGCTGGGCTAATTGCAAGGACAAGCAGTACTACTGACAAACATGTAGGCAAAAATGCACACGTTCTACTTTGTTCCCTCACATCTTCTAACTTTACTGGAGAAAGCACTCCTTGTTAGGCCTGAGACTATGTATCCATCAATTTTTGCGAAAAGTGCTTAGAATTGAGGAGAGAAATGACCAGTTGATTCGACGTATTCCAGTTAATTGTTAGGGTGTCGCTACATGGTTATTATGGTATCCCAGGTATTGTAAGGTGGTTACTATGTATGACGTGGTTAATAGGGTCATAAGAGTGTACTTGTATCATCCTGATCTTGTATCATCCTGATACAAGTGGGATGCACAAACGTTTGCCCCTATTCATTCCTTTGGGACAAAAAATTGTCATTTATGAAGCATTGTATAAAAAAAACACAGGGCCAGTGAAAAAGCTGCATGCAAGCACACCATTCTCAGTCATACCCAGAGTTGGAACAGTGTCGATATCTCAAAAAACATAAGACGATCTTACATAGTGCAGCTTTAAGTACATTATTAGTTGTTTCATCAATGTTACTTAAATCAAGATCATTAAATGCCTTAAATCGTGTGCTAGGTCTGAAGGCGAGCTTGTGCTTTTGAGGCGTGAAGCATACAGCATACATAGTTACTGTGTTAAAAAGGTAAACTATAGAATGAATGAATACATGGGCTAATTAGTGAATTGGTGCTGGGCTTTGCATGGGTCACTAACAGCTGAAACTCTCCACACACACCTCCTTTACTGCTTCCCACCGCAATTAATCTAATAGACTTTCTGTTGAGATCAGAGGATGAGAACAGATTAAGCTTGGATGAAGAGAAGACACGACAAGAAAGCTCAGAGCTTTGGCAGTGGTGTTAGTCATGTGTGAAAGAGACATGTCAGTTGGCCGACTGATGCATCAGTTCTCTAGGAACTCTCTTGTGAATGCTGCTGGACCTTGAAGTATGAATGATATTTAATATCTCAAGCCCCAAAAAGTACACTGCTGCCAGAGTCGCCACTAATCTTATTCTTGCGCTAAATCTGTCATTTGGAAGGCTGATTCAGAACATTGTGCCTGTCAGCATTATAAATCTATGGTTTTAGGCAAATCCACAACTAATGAGTTCAAAGCAACACATCCCTCAAGTCCCACTCATAATCCACTTACATAAGAGTTTTCTCCATTCTTCAAGAACAGCCATCCAACGTGAAAAATAATCATAATACATTAGCTCAACACATACTAAAATGGGCGTATTGCTGTGACAACTGGCTAATTGAAGATTTTTACAGATTCTACAAATGGACTCAAAAATCAAATCTCTTCATTTCAGTCTCTTGATTCATAAAACTATGCTTTTGCATAAGCCTAGAAAACATGATATGAAGTGGGGAATTCTAGAAAACATGCATTTCTTGCTACAAAATGGTAAACTCAGGAAAGTTAGGTCTGATTGGGAATGGTGTGCTTGTATACAGCTTTTTCACTGGTTGTGCGGTTTTCGTACAATGACTGCTAAATGACAATTTTTTGTCCCATAGGAATGAATAGGGCCAAAAGCTTATGCATCCCACTTGTATCAGGATAATACAAGTACACTATCATGACCCTATTAACCACACAGCATACATAGTAAATTACATGCAACTTTAGCTTGAAACCTACATGAAACTAAATTGCATAATGCGTCTTGCAACTCATTTGAAACTCAAGTTTCATGAAACAGCCAATCAGAACAGCAGTAATGCATCTCATGATCACATCGAATGACATCCTTTCAAATGATTAAATATCGGTGGGCAATAAAATGAAACAGAAGATTTATTGGCTGGTTGAAAATGAGAATTCCCTCAACTGACTTAAGGTTGGTAGTGTTTCAACTATCCAGTTAACACTAACAGCCATTTAAACAGCTGCTTGTGCCACAGATTATTTTTTGTGAATCTGCTGTTATCGTGATCTATGAATCTAGATTCATTTTCTCCTTTTTTGATGCATACAGAGCTCAGATTCATTTGGGATGAGGAGAATTATAAATTATTACCAAAAAGAAGACTGAGATGTGCTTCTTCATGAACTTGTGCTTCTAGGACAGGATGAGCCAGACATCAAGTAGACTATAAATGTAATGACTACTTAAACATTCATTTTCTAAAGCTTAACATGCACAACAACAGCAGAAAAACATTTATAGTAAAGAACTCTAGATAGAAAGATAAAAGACAGATACAGAAAAAAGAACAGCAATGACAGCTTAAAAAATATAAAGATGATAACAATGCTGCAAATGTGTAAACAACACATAGTTGATGACTAGACAGGAGAATACGGTGTCTCGAAAATGCTAATTTGCTAATACTAATTTGGCTAACTAGTGGAGTAATCAAATGCATTGTGTGTGGCTTTGTTTTTAAATTGCTTTGCGCAACTGTCAAGTTGAATGGAAATTATGTTACATTAAAGTTTCAGGCTGGCTTTTTCAAATTATTCTGAGCTGTTTTGAATCTGAGCTCTGTGTAAAATTAGGGGGCATCAAAAGAGGAGAAAATGAATCTAGAAAGAGATAAAAGCAGGATAATGTCGAAGAATACATTGTAGCACAAGCAGCTGTTTAAACAACTGTTAGCATTAGCTGACAAAAGGAAAAATGACCAACTCTGCATAAAGTCCATCGGAAGGGTTTCCTTTCAACAGCCCTATAAACCATCTTTTGTTTTATTCTCATGTCCATTAATCCCATAACATCAATCATTTGCAATGATATTGTTTGACATGAGCATATGACTCGCTATCAGTGTATCGATTGGATGTTTCATGAAGTTGAGGAGCCTGCTTAACTTGCTGTTGCGGCGAAGGTTCTAATAAGTTGCAGGACGCCTTACAGTAAGCAACTCAAGTGCAACTTAGTTTCATGTAGGTTTCAAGCAACTGAAGTTGCATGAAAGTTCCACTGTATAAAGTTAGCCTTGCATGGACCTACACAACCCAACTCAACCACAACTTATGTTCTTGTTCTGGTTCTTCCTCCCATCGCAAAGTTGTTTCCTGTAAACCTGTGGTGCACCATATACTTCATTGGCTGGTTCTTGTCTCTGGACACTGCATGCAAAACATATATTTGTAAACCCAAAATAAAAAGACACACGGAATACCACAGCATTTAACACATTATTAAACTGTATTCACATTACAACATCCACAATTTCAGCTTGTGACAAGTTCTAATAATATATATTTACTGTATAATACATTATACCAAGAGGCACTTCCAGCATTTCTGGCCATAGAAGGAGCTACAGTTTAGTGTCTAAATTACAAAACAGTAAAAATAAATAAAGTTTATCCAAAAGACATTTGTCATTTTTTTCCTTTTCGGCCTCCTCCCTTTATACCTGTACAGCATATTGTTTTGTACAAAATGGAACCATAACCAGCAATAAAATGAGTATTTCACTTAACAATACTGGTGAATTACACAGCTCCCCTTTCTATAGGTATTGCTACATGTATTAAGTGCAACATACTAGTGAGAAGAAAAATAATTATTTAGTCAGTGAGGTGCCCACTACATATAAAAAAGTACAAGTCTCATTTCTCATTTTGAGAGAGGTGTAAAGCTTGTTTGTTACTTTTGGTGAAAGAAAAGAGTGCCCAGTGACTACAGTTAGCAGATGCATATAGGTTAAGACATACGGGCTGGCAATAGCTACAGGGTGACATAGGCCAAACCAGCTAGGAACAGGAATATGAAGAAAATATAGATTAAGAATGACAATGAAGGAAGAACTATACTTTTTGTAAAAGGCATATTCTTATGTTTCCTATGTTCTACAACTCTGATGATGTGCCTGACAATGCCTCTCTACCCAAACTGACTGTTGTGACTTGGAATGCAAAGAGGTCCTGATGGATGAATGTGGTGCATTTGTTTAATTTTACCCCGGTGCCTGAGTGAGCGAGCTATTGCACATCTCTGGAACACACATGGAGATATTCCAACAATACAGTAGGGCTTGGAGGCTCACAAAACACCCTGAAATGCCTTTTCCCCCCATGTACGTGTTGTGGAATGTACACTTATCTGCAGAACGATTAAAGCAAGCAAAAATACAGCAAATCAGAAAAAAATGTGCCAGGATGTTCCGTATGACGCACATAACGACAGAACAGAAATACAAGAGAGAAGCTCGACTGTTCTGATTAAACTGAAGGCCAAACAGTGGGAGGAGGGCCATCAGAAAGAGAGACGCATGCAGTACAACACAGCTGTATGATGGCAACATAAACACACAACACTATCTCTGTCTAATCACATGAGGAAGTCATGGATTAAAATGTTGAGGCCAGACTTTTTTCAGCAGCCTATTAAACTGTCTAATTCCCCAGTTTTGTCAAGTTTCTTTTGATGCTCTAATACAAAGTGGTGGATATACAATGGAAAAGAGGGGCCTTGCTTTTATGTTAAGGAGGAATTCCACTCATGTTCTTTTTTTTCTGCATAATTATATTGTTGAGGTGTAAACAATGTAATTCAGAGTGGTTCGATGTGAATCCTCAAAATGCTAAAAAGAAATGGAAATGGTGTGCTACAAACACACTTCCTGATGCCTGAGACATTGTTTTTCAATTGTAGGCTTCAAATATATTTTTAAAAATCCATTCATGGTGGAAGGGTACATGCACAGTGTTACGTGGCAAAATAGTCCACGAAGAAAACATATTTTTTCAGATTTACCACAATTGTATCATACTCAATATTACAGATAAAAAAACTCAGAAGACACGTGTAGGTTCGCTGGTGGTTTTGGATAGTCACAAATGGCTATATTTGTGTTGTAGACATAGGGTCATAGTGACCCCTGTTTACTATCACCACCACTATAAAAAATCAAGTCAGTAAGTCTCTATACAATGAACCATTTCACATCATAACACTCTGAATGACTTTGTTTACATTTAAAACTTAAAAAAAAAGCCGTTTCTCAAAGCTATGGTTAATTGTTATGATAGCATATACGAATGGAATAGAATATGAGAATATTGCTCAAATATTGGGGTGAAAAGTATCATGATTTGAACAGATTACTTAGAGACGGTACCTGCCGATCACAGAAATCTATTGTCTTTGCTCTAAATTGGCTATACCTATAAGAAATTTGAAGCCTTACTATTTTTAATGTTCACACACACACACACACACACACACACACACACACACACACACACACACACACAGATGCATTGTTTGAACTACGACTGTTCAGTAGGCCATCGGTGACCTAACTGTCAAAGTTTTCCATTTCCCAACATTAAGTTTCTCCAAAACAAAGCAAATAAAAACATGACCCATTAAAAGCCCAAAAAATGTAGCCGATGTTCAGACAGTTCCACTGCTGCATACTTTGAATGAAGTTAAAGAAACATTTTGAAGTCATATTTGGCACGTATAACAGCATTGTGTTAGGAAAAAAAATGATAAAATATAGAAAGTAGAAAAAAAAAAAGCTGTGACCTACTTCAGAATATGATAGCATTCATAAAAAACACCATCAGTCTACAGAACGTGTCAGTATTGCTTGAATAATTCATTGGATTCTTTTGGATTCTGCTGTGCTGGCCGCTGCTACTGAGGCCGACACTGCGCTGCAAATGAAGTTGAGATTTCAAAAAAAGAGTGAACGCTGGACTGAACTGACATATATGACTAACGCCCAATTCCCACCTCCCAATCCCACATTTTTAATTGGCTCCTCTTCAAAGTTATGCTGCGGCAGTATCAGGCACAGGCTGATAAGGCCTGTAGAAGACACGTTACTTCTCCCTGTTCTGCAGTCAGAACCAATCTGCCTCTCTCTGCACATCAAAGACAGTATAAGCAGCACATAACGGTGCTGTGGCTCTTTGTGGTGCATGGCTCCATGTCTCAAGCGTGTGCAGCTCCCATGGGGTGCTGTATTGGGCATCTCTTAGCTGCTCACATGCCTGTGTGCATGACTAGATTGCCTCTAGGACATGGCTGCTACTTGGACAGCTGGAGCACGAGTGGTCCTCCTTGTTTAAAGAGTGTACGACTGCAGGGACTGTGAGAGCTCTTCACTTGCTCTTTGGCCTCCGGGCACATCTCGTCGCATTTTTTGTTTTTGATTACCATAACTCATTAGAGATGGTTATAAGTAATGTCTTGGTGCAAATGTACCAATGTGTGAGAAAAAAGGAACTATACCAGTATTTAGAAGCACCTTTACAATGACTAAGATTCTACAGTTAGAAAAGCGCTAGTCAAATAAGAAGGTTGGATCGAAGACATGCTCTGGAACGGAGTGGGATCAGTTCGGACATTAGCTTGTCCATGAACGAGCACTTTGAGCAGTTAGACTGCACCCATCACTTAAGAATCATACACATGTAATTGAAAAAGAGCTGGGAAGTAGAACCATAAGTTTCAAGGTGCTATGAATAGAACTGTGTGTATTAAATCTTGTGAGACATTTCCCTGTAGAAAATAGTGAGGTCTTTGATGAAATCAGTTTAGCATATAAAAACAAGCGATTTCCTCCCCCCCCACTATTGTGCACTGGCAGAAAACAAAAAGAGCAAAAGGTTACACAATATTTACAATGTCATTTCTCCTGAGGAACAGGACTCAGGTCAGAAACTAAGGAAAAGGTACCAAGAAACAAAAGCCAACTGGTAATTCAAAATAAAGCAGTGTAAAATGCAGCAAGGACACCCTCTTTAAACATTCACTATTGTGGCATTGCAGCTGGCAAACCAGGGGGGGATGTGCTACCTACCTCCACGACAAACAAGTGGCAACTAAAAGAAAAGGTGGTGGACTTCTTCTCGCCATCCTAGTATCCATCTTCCTCAAATTGATACCAGGCTCTTCAGAAAATGCTCATTGAAATGAACGGCCTAAAGTGCAGGTCACTGAGACCCCTGTCATGGAGGTTAAGTGGCACTTCAGCACTAAGTTGCAGTGTGGGCACCACCAAAAAAAAACCTGATCAAGGTAATATGTAAAAAAAAAAAATTATATATATTTATATGCATTTATATATGAAATTTCATGCTATTCTATGCCCTGACCTTTAGTACCACCCCCTACTGTTTTGGACCTGGTGAAGTAAACCCCATCCCAAGACACTCAGATCTCTCCCACCCTGTTTCCTTTAGGCACATGTTCCCCTAAAGCATCTACAGTGTTGTGTCTAAGTGATGTGCTGGCAACCATTAATCAGGAGTCTTGTTTGGAAACAAAAGCATTCTGTCAATTCTCTCAACTCTAACAGACTCTAAGTCTCTCTTTCACTCTCGATCTCCCTTGCTCTGTTCATCTGAAGTCTCATCCCATTCCTGCGTTGCCTCTCCCGCTTTTTCTACAGTTTCTGTGTCTTGATTTACAGTCTCCTGGTCTTTTCTGACCAGTGTCTCGTGCTCTATTGTCTCGTCGGTCTCTTTAGTCTGTTCCTCTATTTGCTCCTCTTCTGCTGGCCCCATCTCCTCCTCTCCTTCTGTTTCTTCCTCCTTGTCCTCCGCCAGCTCCTCCTTGCTTCCTGTCTCCTCTTCCTCTTCATGAATGGCCAGAATAGGCTCAGAGGCATTGTTGAGGCACGAGGACTCTTTCTCCTCTGTTTGGCTTTGGGCCTCCTCAGCGATCACCTTCTTCCACATGTCATGGTTCTCCAAAAGGTGCTGCATGATCTGACAGAAGACTTTTCGTCGCTTTTTGGGCATCAGTTTCTCTGAAATAGGTGACAAAAGCATTAACTCCAAATTGTAACCACTTGTAAAACTGAAAAACATCACTGGACTTCAGTCCTAATCCTTTAATCCTTATAAACACAAATTGAATGGACACAAACAAAACATACGAGACTGCTCCGAACTGGTGGAGGCATCTTCCTCAGTTGTATCCTCGTCTTCCTCATCGGTTTCCTCCACACCAGTTCCTTCTTCAGCCTCATCAGGCAAATGCTCCACCCACCGGCCTGGCATGAGGGCTGCTGTGTCATAGGAGCTGCAGAGTGGTCCAACGATGTGCGTAATGAAGGACTCTTGCAACTTGGCCAGCTGAGGTGCTGAGCGATCCATGAAGGGGCTGATGGGTAATCCCAGACTGCCCTCCTCATCACCCTGATTAAACAAATGAATGAATAGTTACATGAGATAGATCAGAGGTAAACAACATAAGGCCCTAAGAAGACACACCACTCTTCTTTGAACTCTCTCGTGTCTATTATATGATGAACTTTTTTATGATTTTTTAAATTGATTCAATAAGCATATATATATATATATATATATATATATGCTTATTAAATCAATATAAATATTTAGATATAAATATTTAGATGTGGATGTTTTGTATCCTTTTGCCTGTTTTGTAAAATGGAAAAAGGTTTACAGATAGTATATTAAAATATCACATATGCATAAGTTGATAATCGTGCAAAATACATCTGACATCTGGTGTCAGATTTCACACAAGAAGTAGCAACTGGAAGACTACTATTAAGTAAAGTAGGAGTAAAGCTAGCAGTCATCTGAAAAGAGTCGCAGGATAACCTAAAATCAGCAGAAACAACAGTTACACAAAGAACAATAAGCAACAAACTGAACCGCAATCAGCTCTGTTGCTCCATGCAAAACTCCTTTGCTAAATAGGAGCACAATGGGCATCTAAAATTTGCACGAGTATTTAGACCAATCAGAAAATAGAAGAAACAAAACTAGAACTCTTTCAAAATAATTCAGCTCATCATATTTGGAGACAGAACACCATACCCACAGTGAAATATGAAGGTGGGAGCATCATAATATTAGGCTGCTGCTCTACAGATGATACTGGGGCATTACATGTCATCAAAGGAATAGTGAATGGAGCGATGCACCGGGATACATGCACCAGGAGAATTTAACCTCATCAGCCAAGACACTGAATCTGAGAAGAAGATGGTTGCTCCAACAAGACAGCAACCCCAAACATACAGCTAAAATAACTTAAGAATGGTTTCTAAAAAGAAGGTAAAGGTGCTTGCATGGTCTAGCCAATCTCCATCAGAGGGACCTTCATAACGTTGATGAGTTGAAGATGGTTTGACAATAGAAACGAAAATTGAACCACAATGCTGCAAAAATCCCTAAGACATCTCAAGACTATAACTGAAAATAATGGCTTTGCAACAGAATATTGCTGTTATTAATTTCTGGTATCTGAATACACGTTTCCCTATCTAATTTTTAAACCTTTTAACTCTTTGTTTATGCTTATGAATACATATGTTTTTGATCCTGTCTATAAGTATATAAGACATTGGGTCAAAAGACATTGGGTGTTTGACATTTGAAGTGGATATATGCACTGTAAGTATATTAAATGACAAAACAAAAGCAGTCTGTTTCCCCTATGTTATTTATAAACGCCTCAGCTGCATTGTTTACCTACCATTTTAAAGTGTATCATAATATCTTCACATTTGGATGATTACAGTGAAAATGTTTGTCTGCATTTCAGCAATTAAGACATTTAAAAAGATGCAAAGACATTTAAAGATGAAAAATAATCATTTGATTCAAAGTCTGCTGTTATTGCTCTTTAACTAGAATGACCTGTATGGAATAGATGAAAAGAAATTAGTTACTGATGAAACCACAGCATGGTCTAAACATCGACACATTTGAGGAACCACATCAGTATTGAATTTTTCCAGTTCAGGAGAATAACATATCTCACAGCTGTAGTGCTGCTCTAAAAGTAGGTCAACCTTCCCACAGAGGGGGCGGGGTGGTTGTGTGTGTGGGGAGGGGGTCCTCATGTTAGGAATCAGAAATTATCTATGGTTAATAAAGCATCAGCAGCATTACCTAACAATATATATATGCTTCATGACATTGGGATATAAACAATGAGAACTGACCCACAGCTGTCAAGGCCTCTTGTTGCCATGGCAACTAGTGGTAACATCACTCAAAGAACCATAATGTATGTAAGCTTTTTTCTCTCTCAGGTGCTGGAGGAATGAATCACTCAAGAAACGGAGACAGAAAGTGAGAGAGAGAGAGAGAGAGAGAGAGAGAGGGAGTAAGAGAGAAAAAAATTTGCATCCTGCAACTTTTGGCCCCTTTTGAAATGGTCTGAATACAGCCTGTAGCGGTCATGTGACAGAGTTTTCTAATGTAGTGAAGAGGTCCTGACACAACTGGGTCATCTTCTCATCTTCTCTTTGCTCTTCACAGCTACAGACACGGTGCCTTTATCTCACATGCTGCCTACTCAAATAGACTGTTTCCTTTTTGAAGGACATTAAATAAATAAAACATGAGAAATGACTGGTTTTAATGACATGCCAAACCAGGCATGGCTGCACTTTCAGAATATGTAGCAGATACAGTTTTGCAATTTACAGCTTGACCTGTGTACAGTTGGCTATTACATCAAAAAAAAAAACAAACAAAAAAAAAA
>JAILXH010203186.1:10796-22721 GCA_023558415.1 Piaractus mesopotamicus
TTCACAAAGTTTTTTTATTTTCTGTGCACATTTGTAATTTTCATAATCACAGCTTTACAGTGTCAAATGCTGTTTTTATGTTATTTATATCATGGCTCTAATCTTGTGGCATAGCACTTCAAGATAAAGCCTTTTTACCTGTTTGTTCTTGTATCTTTTGGCATATCGTGGAGACACAAAGCATTCTGCATTCATCTCCATAGACTCCACGTCAGGTGCCGCCTGGCCAGGTGGGGGTGCCAAACTCTTCATCTGTAGGAAAGACTGGATGTTCTTGACCTCTGTGCTGTAGGAACTGTAGGCCATCGTCTTGCCCTTAGAAGCCAAGATGCATGCAGCTTTCCACCTGGCATACTGTGTCTCCTTTAAAAAGCAATATGAATATGTAAACAAAATGTGTGAAAGGAGATAGACTGGTACATTATGAATCTGCATAACTTCTGAAACATTTAAATGGTGACATATATATGTATAGTTTATTGAGGAGAACTTGAGAAATTTGCACAAATGATTTAGACTGAAACAAGACCAAACTACAGTCAACTCACATTATCACAGCGAATATACACTTCGTTCATTCCATCTGCAACAGGCAGCATGAGTTTGATGCCAAACTTCTTTTCTGTCACATTGACATCTGGAACGACTTCACAGCCTGCATGATCAGTGTGGAATCAAACAACATGCATTAATATTAAACCACAGAGGAGATCGTTTAGATGCATTCTAAATACCTGTGATGCTCACCTCGCAGATGGAGCTGTTCAATGGGCTCCCCGTTGGCAGACTCTTTGTTTTTGTAATAGGAAATGCTGGTGTCTCTGAACACAAACCAGTACTCTTTGAACGTTCGTAGTAGTCGCTTAGGCCTGCAAAACACAGATGGTACAAAGAGATATGTCTGTGTGCCGGAGTCATGGAAGACAGCACTTAGCTTTCCAGTTGACTTCAATAACTACACTGCCCTAAATACAAATTCCTATTTTTTCTAAATTTCTGGGCGATTTAATTTTTCAGTTGTAAAAAATGACAAAGTCACTCAGAGTGGTTTGATGTAAAATGCTCCGTTCTATACAAACTTTCCAAATCAGAACTGTTCACCGTACCAACAGGAGTCAGACAAAGCTACTTCACAGAAAGCTACTATATGAAATGGCTACAAACAGAGGTGCTGCCTGGCCTGGGCCTCCGGTGCTATAGCCCTGAATATGTTTTAACCAGCCCCGAACTTTACAACGTTACACAGGGGGCATGTTCACTCCTCAGAGAGAGAGACATAGATAGAGAAAGTGAGAGTACAGAGTTTTTAAAAGAGCCAGGTTATTTACATTTTTAAGTCCAAAGTAGTTTTTACAGTGTACATAAAAATGATGGATGTTTACCTGGCCAGCAAACACCCCTGGCCACAAAAATGTCATTGTTTACCACTGTTGTGAGTCTAAAGTGCTTACCAAGGTTTGCCAAAGTTTTGGTCTAAAATGTAAAAATGTATTCATAACAGAAGTACGGGCACAGCATTACAAGGCAAAATAGTCCCCAAAGAAAACTTATTTACTACTATTTTACTATTATCAACATTATATTTAAAAATTCAGAAGACACATAAAGGTTCACTGGTCATTCTGTATAGTAAATAAAATGGCGAGATTTACACTTGGACAATATGACCCATGGATCCTATCACCAGCACCGTCAAGAAATGTAGTCAGTAAGTTTCTCTACAACACCATTTCACATCAAACCACTGAATGACTTTCTTTACATCTTTGCAATTAAATTATGTACAATTAAAAAAATAATAATTCCCATGTTATTCCCAATTCCCCAATTCCCAAAAGCTAAGAATTCTGGGATAGATCCAACAGTCTTAAAAACATTGCAAAATAGCTCACCTATACAGTTTGAGAGTGTCTTCCAACTTTGGAATGTCTGTGATATCTTCCTGAGGGCACAAATAGATGGCATACAATTTAACTATGTATTGAGTAGCTGTAAATAATATCATATTAAAGATACAGAAACCATAAAAAACAATTATTGCCACTGAACGCTGAGTGAAATCTTAAAACCTGATGCATACCAGAATCCTGTCCGTGCTCCTTCCTTCTAGTGTTGTCTCTAAATGTGAGAGAGCTGCCTCCACTTCATCGATTTCAGGTTCGTCCGAAAAGTCCACGGGTTTGGTGGACATGGTCAGTTTGCATATGTGATACTAAGAGTAGGGCAGATATTACAGATTTTATTTAAAAAGGTAATTTTGGACCATTTCTATTGGCTCATACGTCATGAAATGTTCATGCAATATAAGGGCAGCTAGCGCTTTTTTAAATGGTGAAAAACGAAGACAAAAAATAAAAGAAAGGCCATGAGTCTTTGTTATGATAGTGACGTATTTGGCTTTCTCAGCTGCTTAATGCTCTTGTTTAAAGCCATAAAAATCATAAAATATTAGAAAACTAAGTTAACAAAAAAGGTAGAACAAAGACAAAGGAAAAATGAGAAAAAGAAAACCATAGGATGTCAGATTTTATCTACAGTATATTACTGCTCCCCTCCTGAGCCAGTCTTAGGAATCGTGCTCTATCTGGCCGTAGAAATCTCTCATGCTGCTTATTCTCTTTGTTGTGACATGCTCCATCACATTCCACAGTCGAGAGCAGTCTTCTCAGCCCTATGAAAGGTCTGAGCCTGCAGCAACACAAAGCTCTGTGTGTCTTATCTCACCATTTACAGGGAGACAAAGAAAAGCCAATACAATACAGCACTACCTCATATAAGCACACGAAATGTATGGTACAGGAAAACTGTACTCACTGGAAAAATACTGGCCTTAGCGTTATGAAAGAAACATGCACCTATATGTCAGAGCGTTCAATCTCATCTGGCCATCTGTAAGAGTGGCAGTACTGTACCTGCAGGGAGGCAAACATCAGCATCTCTTCTTCAGTGCACTCAATCTCCTCCAGCAGAATGGCCCAGCGTGCCTGTTCATACAGCTGTGTAATCCTTACTGCATCATACTGGAGAAGAGACAGCATATAGTGTATTAGCACACTCTCCTGTAGCCACAGTTATCTGTTAACTTCGGTTTGCTACCAAAACCGTTTAATATAAAAGCTCTTCCTCTTTTAAAAGTAACATAATGTTTTTCAACCTGATCTCCATCTGTTGCATCTGTCGAGTACAGTCAGTTACCATGAAGAATAATTTTCCCGCACTAAAATAAAAACAGAAAACCTGTTGACCCAAAATAGTCTTTTAATAGAAGTTACTGGGTAGTTACTGAATTCTGTCCTGAAAAGTAACTGGAACTGCTTCTTTACTGTGTTGCTCCAGTGTTTGATAATTGGGTCAAACCTTATAAGAACAGCTCTCATTCTCTGACTTGCATTGACAGAGTGCAATGGTTGCAGATTTGAATTTACATTATATAGTTGCCTTCTACTGTGAGTGAGTTTTAAGTCAGTGAGTTTTCCGTTATTCTCTAAGTACAGGAAAACACATAAAATTTACCATCCATGGTAAGCAATGATGCAATATTGATGTGACAGATCAAGAATAAGTTGAAAAACAGCACTATTATTCTAGAACTATAATTGTACATAAAATGTTACAGATATCTTACCTTTGGATTGAGATCAAAGAAACAGTGGTACTTGAATCGCAGTAAAAGTTTGTCGTTCTCCTGGACACCCTGCTCCATTAGAGAGCGCGAGGAGTCCAGCCACCTGTCAAATACATTTATTTTTATAGGAAATCTCAGCAGATATTTTCAGGTTATTTTGTCATATAGTTACTAGGGCTGTCACGATCATTACATTTTAGATGACGGTTACTTGTCATATAAAACAAAAACGATATAATTGTTTTTTCTTCTTCGTTATTTGCAACTACTAGAATACAAGCTTAAAGTGGCCAAATTGACTGAATAGCCACCTCACACGCTAGCTGTGTGTACTTAGTACTTAACACTGACTGCACTATCGAATCAATACTGCACACACCCATGCAAACATCTACAACTGCAAAGAATTATGTGGAGCCAATTAAAAAAAACAAACAAACAAAAAAAAAAAAACACTTATTCTGTTAAATGCTATGTATGCTAAAACTGTTAGAATTAGCTACATAGCTAGCAAAAAACAAACATTACTCAGCACCTTCTAAACATGTTAGATCACCAAGTTAGAAGTTTTTAAACTTTTTTCAAGTCTTATAATGTCTCAATAAACACATTTACTGATTTCTTTTATTTACATTTATTTGCCTCAATCCACAAGACTTAAATTCTTTCTAAATATTTCATTTGTTGCAACACAACAAGCCTAGTAGTTACAGTAATTCATGCAGGTATTTATGAATAGTAATACTAATATGTTTATGTTATATGGTTATTGTAATAAACCCATTAATAAAACATTAGTTAACTTATTTTACATTTGCAGATTTGAACCCTAAACAGTTAACTCTTTCTGAATCACCCAGTTCTTATGAGACTCTCACCCTGCGTTGATAACAGCTTTATCTTCCATGCTGAGAGGCTGGTACATCTTGGCCAATTCCTCTGCAGGCACGTTGGGCTGGCTGGCAGTCAGAGGGTTGTCCCCGAACCACAGGCTGGTGGCTGAGGCTGGGGTTCCGTTCTCAGGGTCATAGGTCGCAGTCATGGTTTTACTGTAGAGACTGTTTCCAGCTACAGAGAGTCAAAATGAAGAATAGTCATTTGAAATGACCACGCCCCCAAATCATTAACATAAACATAGTGATTATTACTACCAGCTTTTCTTTTATACATGTATTGCAATGCCACAGTTTAGGCATGTGGTGTATCACAGCTGTGTAATGGAGGCCCAAAAGTAGGTCTCTAAAATTTTCACTCTACCCCAGAGCAGGTCATTGAGCTGGTGACTGTATCTCCTTCCTCAGGATCAGAAGCAAATGTCTATTCTACATAAAGTATATGTGTAACTATTCACAAAATCATGAAATTGGAGTGGCTTAAAATGTGCCTTAAATGTTTTATATTTCAGTTCATTATAGCATTCAAAATTATAAAATATTTTTTAAAAATTGTGCTTTACAGTGACCCACTCTAATGTGAGTGCACAATGCTATAATACAATATGCTGCTATACAATTCGATACAATGTAATATCCTGCATTGTTACAGCCATAATGACTATGTATGCTAGAGCATAACAACACTATATTATTATTATTATTAGACTCTGAATACGCCAGCATGAATACAAACCAGAAAGACCAATTACAGTTTACTAGTGTGACAGAAGGAGAAAAGAGTGGCAAAAACAGGTAATAATCTAAAATTTACCATCTCATCTGTTTAACATGGCAACATGGAGATGTATGGCATTCACTGTAATTCATCTTTACTCATGATGGCATACAAAGCCATCTTAAGCTCAAAACTCAGTGGTTTGTGCTTTACCTAGCACCAGGGCAGTGACTCAAAACAACCATGAGGTTTTGCCACCTGATCGGAACCCAACTGAAATTGCAAGTAACGCATTTCACTCACTGAAGACAAGACTGAAGCCAAAAAGCCCCCAAAACAAGCAGAAACAGAAAGCGTTCACAATACAAGCATAGCAGGGCATAATTAGAATGATAGCCAGCATCTAAGGATGACTTCACACAGTCATTAATTGCAAAGGATTTGCAACCATGCACTTAACGAGAGTTTTATGTAACATTATGACCACTTCTGTGGTTACTATTGGCGTCCTGAAAGTACAAGGGCTACAAGAGCTGTGATCCAATAATGTTCTCCTAATACAGATGTAAATACACTTAAATTAAACCAGACATTCTGACTAATAGGCAGTGTTTAATTTTTAATCCAGTGCAGTGGAGTAGAGAAAAAATGCAACAAAATAATCATTCACTGCCCAATTACTTGTGAGGTGCACTGCATACCAAGCAGGAATTAAAGCTGTAAAAATTGGTTATTTTAATCTTGATACATTACCCACGCCACTGATAATGTCCATATCAATTATGTCATCTTCAGCTTGCCCTTTCCCCTTGTCTTTTTTCTTTTTCTTTTTTGGATCATCTGGTGGTTTCAGGAGGGACAACTCCTCAGATCTTCTTATGTCTAGGAGGAATCATACAATTTATACAGCACATAAACTTAACTCTTTAATTGAAAACACAATACACTATTTGGCAGATTTAACCAAAACATTTCTAATAGCATAGTGGTTCACAATCCTGAACATTTTACTGCTAACACAGCAGCTTCACGATGGGCTTGATAATTAGCAGGTTAGTTGGAACAGGTGTGTGAGAGCAGGGAAAATACCAAAGTGTGCAACACAGGGGTACTTCAGGACAAGAGTTGGGAACCACCATAATAGCATGTTTCAAAAATAAACTGGAATTGCTGTTAACTTTTTAGCTGAGATAACAAGTTCCTACTAGGCCTGTCACAATCATGAAATTTTAGCAGACGTTTAACTGCCAATGATTGCAAATGTGATTCACCATTTAATTGTCTTTCTTATTTATTGTATGCAAATGTCAAAGTCCAAATTCTAAAGTGGCCCAATTGGCCGATTAGTTTTCTTGCTTCTTAGCTTTCAACTGATGACAGACACAGCTCAGGCTCAAATAAACAAACATTATACATCACTGCCCTCTAAACATGTTACAGCACGGTGAGGAGTTAGTTTGTTCTCTTTCTTCTGTTGTTTTCATAAGACCCATATGACCCTGTTTGTTGTGACGTAAACATATTATTGTGAAATCTAACAAGTGTGGAAAATAACTGCGGCCAGCTTAAATAATTGTGATCAGCTCAAATAACTGCAATCAGGCGATTATGTAATAACTGTGGCAGACCCCTGGCACTGCACCCAGACCCCCTGCACTACAAGAATAACATTTATTTCATTAACATTTTATTTTCAGCCTAACAGTGGATAAACAAACAAATCTAAGTTGGTTTAACAAATTAACCTCGGTAAATTTAACAAAACTCAAAAATCCTAAAAGGGCATATATCTCTGAAAACTACATTTTCCTAATTATTTCTTAAATAAAACAGTTTGATGTAGTATGTAAATACTGTTAATGTTTCAAAACACATCATTCACTTCCCAGTCCATACAGTGCACATATGGAAGCTAAGCTGCAAAAACTATTTTTAATTCCTTGTTTTTGTGATGTCACAAAAAACAACTAACGTACATATATATTTGAATGAGGCACAATACAGAGCAGCCAAATAGAACAGAGGTAATTTACATATATTGTTCTTAATGGTACAGTAACAACAATAGCCTGTTCAATTCTGAGAGATAAAGAGAGGTTGGAAAAAGGGTCATGTAAAAATGAATTATGACTGATGTTTCATACATAAACATTTCTACCGGATCTCAAAGAAAAAAAAAGAAAAATGTACGATATTGGCCCTTTAATGCATCATGATGCCTTGATATTTTGAGTTCTGTAAACAATTTCTACAGTGCACCAAAGCAATACAGAGAGTAAAATCAGATCATATGGGATATTCCCACACTTACTGAGCGCTTTGCAAATTTCTTCTACGGCCTTGAAGACCACTGATGAGAAGCTGATGGTCAGTTTGATGGTCTTCATGTTGGGCAGCTGCAGACACAGTGGCTTATGCTGGGGAGTGAAGCGTAGGTCAGCATCTGCCTGCACTCCATATTTATCCAGCGTCCAGTGGTTTTTCAGCAGCCAGCAGTTCTTCTGTTCCCACCACAGAGCATGATCTGACCAGTTCTGAGGGGCCTCTGCCACAGCAAAAAGCAGTTTCAGTTTGATTTGTGTTTTATTTATATTTTACCGTAGATCATATTGAATATGGGCGGTTAATGTTTGATTTATCATGGATTGTCACGCCGTTGTACAATAAAGAATGACACCACATGTCTTGCAATAATTTTTTAATCCTTGGATGCACAACTTACACAAATCATCAACATCATAAATAAGGTGCTAGTCAAAACAAGATTAAAAGGTGTGGCACAGTGATGATTGTGATTAAGTCATTAAATCATATCATCATACTACAGCACAGACTGATGAGTCTTCCTTTAGTCACATCTCTCAACCTTCCCAAAGGAAGTGCTAACTCATTCAGCAATCAGCTCTGAAACTCTTAAAACAATCCACCTTATTGAACAGCACTGCCAATTAGAAATGCGTATAATCGATTTTCTGAGAATTTATGTCATTGAATTTATGCTGCAAATTGCATTAAAGTTAAGGTAACATTTCTATAAAGACACACAGATGGACATTCAACATGTTTTGTTGCTTTTAATTTCCATATAATGTTTGGTTTTTACCCCTTTGAGCTGTTCTCTCAGGCTGGCTCATGAGGTGAACTTCAGACCTTGTGGCTGCAAATAATACTACGGTGGAAGAACAATGGCAGAGAGCCAGGGGCAATTGAAAGGAATGCAAGGCAAACATGGGCGCACCCAAGTGTTTAAGTGAGACATTTAGCTTCTAGAAACAGTTCTACCAAGGTGAGCCATGTCAGAACCTCCAAAATGATTTCTGTATTCTTCACTGATGTCAGTGTGAACAGCAGTAAAGGCCATGGCTTTATTTTCTTCTGTTTTGGCTGTTTGTTTGTCTCCTTGCATTTTGAAATTACTAAAACCTTCATTCACTGAATCACTCTTTGTTCTCTGTATGACGTAATAGCTTTTGGACAGTACATGAAGGAGGAGCCTTGATCTGTAGAGAAGCCTCAAGCGAAAAGAAGATAAAAGCACTCACTAATCTTCTCCACGAGTTTGAGCATGAGTCCTCCAACGTGAAGGTCTCCCTTTACCCGAATTTTAAACTTCATGGTCTCTTCTCCTTCCTGCTGGTCTACTTGGACTGACAGCTCCCACGTGTGCTCAGTAGTAGCCATGGCTTCACCTATATCAACAGAATAAAAGGGCAGTTCAACATTGTGGCAATGCATTCCTTTTTCAGCCTACCCATAGTTGAACCCTGAGATGAGTATCATTTTTCCCTCTTCATGAAGATTTCATCCTAAAGCAACCACAAGATGCTTAAGCCGTGTAAACCGTCTCAGATTACAAATAAAGCAATACAGAGGCAGTAGACAAACTGAAAGAAGCCTGTTCAACTTATCAGTATGATCAGAATGCTCCTTCATAGCTCTAAAATTATTTTCAAACATCTAGCAAAAAACATGAAGCAGAGAAAACTACAAAACTATGCATTTATAAAATCTATTTGCGATGTATGGTTTATTGTTATTTGCTAAAATGCTAACTTCTTAGTAGTGGGCAAAGAAATATACAGCATAAAACTGCAATACTTTTAGGTTTAAAAACAGATACACTGAGACCTGTAAGATGAAGTAGTAATATTTATGATTTAAATGTGAATATTTGTACTGCATATTAAGCCCACTGCTAAGCGAATGCATAGCAAACACAGTCACATTACAAACCATGAGACTCTGTTGATTTTTTCTAGTGAGACCAAGGCCTCTGTCGAAGGAGCTACCGTTACAAACGGTTAGACAGTGTAGTGGATACCACAGTTGGCCTGCGAATTGGAAAACAGGATACATTTCCACTGCTGGGTCATTATAACCCTGCTACAAAATGTCTATAAGAGTTATTGATCAAGACTCCTTACAGTACACTCTCTTGTAACTGTAAACTGCTCTGAGTAAGAGCATCTGTTTAATATGTAAAGACAAATCCTTTTGTTAAATGCTGTTTGTCTACTTTAAAAATAAATGAATTTGCTAAACACGTAAGTATAAGGACAAAGATTTCCTGGATGTTGGTTTGTCTACTTCTCTACTACTGTTTCAATTTCAACAAAAAGATAAAACAAAGATAAAACAATGTTTTTGTTTGGTGGAATGATGTGCAGACAAAACAAGTTATCACAACATATCGCAATACGCCATTTACTTAGTGTATCACAAATCTTTTTTTCATAAATATTTAATAATCATAAAGATTCATTATGATTTATTGTGATCATATCATATCAGGGGGCACTTAAAGATCCCCACCCCAAATTTTATTACCATGCGTCACCTAGGTATTTTCACAGTGTGTGTACATATACATGTCATGTATGAGAGATAGTAGTGTCTTGGAAATGGTAGACAAATACGCTTTTTCTGTTTGTGGAATAGCGACAACAGTGTTTTCCAATACACAACTGGTCCTCCTGCATTGCAGTTTTACATTTTCCTGCTCTAACGCACACAATTCATCACGTTCATGAGTGATCAAGCCCTTCATGAGCTGAATCAGGCATGTTAGAACATGGAAAACACAAAACTACACAGCGCAGGGCCAAGGTTGGGAAACGCTGGCTTAGACACTCATTAATTAGGTAATTTTACAATAAAGAAGATCAAAAAGACAAAGAGAATTAGATTTTACTGTCTGAGAAGTGGCTATAGGAGGTGGCTGGTGGTCAAAAAGGAAGATTACAACCCCATCCCTGAAATTCCTGACAAGCAGAGACATGACCAAGAGCAGAGAATACAAATACATGAACCAGGCATGCTCTCTTCTCTTGTGATTCGGTTCAGATTCGAAAGCAACAAAGCAGCAAAGAACGTGAGAGGCGAAGGCCTGAGTTTTATAGTTGAGTTAACACTGCAGAGGTTTTTTCTTCCTCATCCTGCCTTATCAAAACTCCCACTGTTGTGTGGCTCATACTAGCCCACAAGAACTGGGTTATGTATACAAAGATACGGCCAACTGAAACCTATATAGGATTTGCTATAGTTTACACATTACTGACAACACCACAGTTTTGGTAAAGTACTCTCACCTACTCTGACATCTGAACTATGATGTAGCCACAGGGTACAACTACAGTTTGAGCCAGTTAATACTGCCTTCAGGGACAAACAAAAGGAAACTCCCTTACTTACTTACTTATTCACTCTCAGCAAACAGGTATATCATTTCACAGGGTAAAAGATTTAAGTCTGTTGTAATTTAGCACATATAAGCCCAACAAAACCACCTGAAAAGGGCAACAAACCGGGTATTTTTCATGATGGAATTATAAGCGTTATTAAAGTTCATGTTAAGGCCAACAAAAACCTTCAGTAGTATATTACTAAAGTTAAAACTTTCCGCTAAATGGAGTGAGTAATAACCTGATGTAAACGGACTGAGCCACGCCGAGCTCCAAATCTGGAGTCTACGTTTCAAACGCAGGCGAACTCAAGAGGTGAATGGCGCTTCAGAAAACGGATAAAGGTGTCGACTAGAATGTCTGATTTCCCAAAAAACCGTATTAAAATGGACCTAAAATCAAATGTATGAAATATTAAAATTGCGCACTCACCGGAGGACGTCCCAGCTTCTCCGCCTCAAGCTCCGTTTTCTTGTCCAGTGTAGATTACAGCAGAGCCGCGGCGAAGGTATGCAGACAAGAACCCGCCCAGTCAGGTAGGCCATGCTGAGGAAGTGACTAACGGCTGGAATAGCGGGGGACCCTACTGACTCACTGCTAGTCAAACGGTCAGCTTTCAGACACTGTTTATCATCGTCTTAACTCAGAGAGATGGTCTGGTATGAAGTCATTTAAACACTTCAGTTAAACGTGTCCTATTGGCATGTGTACTGTTTGCTAGCTAACCTAAGAGATGGTGTATCAGTATCGATATCGGACCGATATCAGTAGAAATCAGTGCTGTTTTTGACAAAGTATTAATCAAAGTAAGTGCTTATAACTTAACAAAATGTTATATTTCCACTTCAGGCTGTCAAATCAGATATATATGAGTTGTATTCACCATAAGTAACTGGGTTGAAGGAGGGTTGAAGCAAGTAACAGGGACAAACACAGATTATTGCCCATTAAGATGATATTACAGTGGTAAAAATCACAAAGTATATAGTATGGAGCAGAAGGAAAAGT
>JAILXH010203207.1:6334-17546 GCA_023558415.1 Piaractus mesopotamicus
GGGGAGGTGGAGAGTGCTGAGACAGGGAGAAATGGCCTGCCGTGAAGATGGGAGATTTGATGGCTAGTCGATACAGCGGCCGACTGAGAGAGCACGGGAGAAAAAACAGCCGAAGGAGGGAGGACACACGGGAGGAAGAGGAAAAAAGTAGAGATTCTGCATCTCAACCCAGGAGATGTAAGCAAGAGCTTCATTAAAGCTGATAGTCATGATGGCATGAATAACATATTTTCCTTCCAGAAGAAGGAGAGAAGAAGTAATGCACATTCATATAATGACATTTTAGAATTTTGTGCCATTTTTATTGGGCCAGTTCATCATGAACGTTGGCAAAATGTAACTGCAAGCTGATTTTAAAATTTGTGAACAATTAACTACATTTTAAATGAAAAAATATCAGAAAAAATTGGAGGCCAGGAACTCTGTAGTGAATGAAAATGTTCAACATGTCTCACAGAAGACAAATAAAAACAGGGACATGATCAAGCAGTCAACTCATTTAAAATGTTTTTTGGAGGAAAAAAACAGCTGAATGAGGGAGATCACATGGGACTAAGAGAAAAAAGTTGATAATTCTGCATGTCACTTTCTGCAAAAAGGGTCCTTTGGTCCTTTTTAGATCTACGTAGAACCATTTAAGGCTTTAAAAGAACCATGTATAACTGTTTATTCATTATAGAGAAGAACCATTTAACCATTCATAGAACCTTGCATGGTCAAATGGTTCGTCTGCTCATGGTTCAATATAGCAGGGGTCTTGGAGGCCCTGTGTCCAGCAAAGTTTGGTAACTGCCCTACTCAAAACATACTTAAGCCTGATAATTGACAGATGTGTTGAATCAGGTGTGTTTGAGCAAGGAAGTCACCAAACAGTGCTGGAGTTGAAGACCCTTGCTATATAGAACCGTTCTCTTTTGCTTAATCCTTTGCTTAATTTTTCCTCAAAGAACCATTTGAGTGTTGGAGATGTAAGCAAGACCTTCATAAAGCTCATTGTCATTATGGCCTAAAGAACAATTTTCTTTCATTTACAATTATTGAAAAGTAAGTGTATGCTATACAAAGGAATACAAATGCCATAATGGAGGATCTACATTCCAACCCATGGATGAATGTAAAGTAGTGCATCAGACTCATGAGGAAAAAGAAAAAGTAGATATTCTGCATCTCAACGCAAATATTGGCAAGAACTTAGTCATAAAGACCTGAACAACAGTTTTAGCTTATGTAGAAATATTTACTGCTAAACTCCTGTATAGCAGAAAGCAATTGCTACCATGGAGGTTCTGGTTCGTGTATGCTAATCCATGAATGAGCATTTCAGTACATCAGTCTAGTGATCACACCTTGTACAGTATGTGACACCCCACTGATTTTACTCACATTCATAGTGGCTTTAGCTGAGGCTCCTAAACGCCCTTTATGGGTGCTTTGGGAGACAATGGTGCGACGCCTCCCTAACACACCCCACTCCCCATGTCAGACGTAATAGAGGAGCCCATCGCAACGGCAACATTTCCATGGTGATGGATGGGGGCGCAAAATGACGGGATGGGGATTAACCTTGGCTTTATGGGAGAGGGCGGGGCCTGATGGCTGACTTTAGGGAGGGAAGGGGAGGGAGCCCCGCCTTTATGCATCATAAACAGGGCAAATGATGCATATGCAAAGTTCCTCTAAACGAGAAGCCATCAGTTACTGGCTTAATGAGGGTGTTTTAATCAGAGGTCAGTGTCTTCAGAGGCAATGACAAGAGGGAAGGCATCTATCAAAAATAAATGAGGACAGGTGGTCACCTACACTCAAACAAGACGGTGAGACATCTTTCCCTGAATGTTTCCTTCTGTTTTTCTCTCTGTCACACTCTGTGTCATACACACATACACATGCTCTAGTTTTGGTCCCTTGAGTGTTCACCATTGATGGAGACAGACATCCTTTCCTTACGACACGCTCAATATTGTCTTGGACTGACACCTCCTAAAAGGGGGGCAGTTATGGGTCAGAGGCCAAAGACAGACAGCCCTTATTTGTCCCAGTCATTCTCTCTTTCCCTCTAGTTTTCACTGTGCTTCTCAGGTTTCTTGCATATCCAGTGTTGGGCAAGGTACGAAGCAAACTAAGATACCAGCAACTCTACAATAAAAAAAGCCAGTCTTCAGGGAAATGTAACCAGCTACACTGCAGCTACATGACAAAAGTAGCTTCACTGAAGCTATGATGTCTTTGAGTTTAATTACAGTTGTAAAGAATTGCCAGTTCAGTAATTTGTTCTAAATGTTACACCTAAAATGCATATAATTATACATTTACGTACAGTAAGGCTGTTCTTAAATGCGGTCTTAATGGACCTCTATTTGATGAAGCTTTTCACTTTTTAACTGATGTATAGGCCTCTGTCTTTATGTTTTTAGTGCTATTAGGGGCCTGAGAGATCATGGTGTTATGTACATAGCCTTCAAATGCATACCTCTCGACTTCTTTGTGGATTTTTATGTGTACTGCTCCAATATTACTAAGAATTTAACAGGGAAAATTATCTCTTGCCATTGAAAACTCAATGTTTGACATGCCAGGCTTGGTAGACGAAGCAACAGTAATCAAGGCTTAGTGACGGGTCATTCCCAAGTAAACAACAGAGAATACACACCTTGATTGACGAAAAATAGACTAAAAGTTTGAGGAAATTAAACATATCCCACTAGTTGATCAATAAAATAGATTCACAATTGAAAAGCTATTAAATTTAGAATATAGCAAAGCTACCACCACACTACTGTGAAATGCAGTCAATCTACCAGCTTTGCTGCTTGTAGCGATGCTACTACTTAACACTGTGCATTTGAAATGGCACCTCCCCAATAGTTGAGTACAGAATCAGAACACAGGCTAATCTCCCATTGAGCCCTTGAGTTTAAATGATCAATATCAACAATTTTTTAAAGATTTGGTTGTTCTATTATCTGTTCAAATATTCCAAAAGGCAATACTTGCACATTGCACCTGTTCTATACCTCGCCTGATCTATTTTGTTGTAACTACCTTGTACATTCAGTTTACATGCTAAGAATATGAATATTTAGTGACACTCATTGTGACTGCATATTTGTATTTGTTTACTATTTGTTTTCTGTATTATCCATTTACAAAAGCACTATAATCAAGCAATGTTGTCAAGCTAGAAAAGAGCATCTGCAAAATTATCAATCGAAAGTGTAAACAGAATGTATGAAAGTAGTTCATAGTGCTTTGTACTCAACTAGAGGATTGAGGAACTACAAGATTGTTTTATGTCTTTATAGCTTAGTAGTTTGCCTAAACAGTAGTTTGGCAAAAAAAAAAGAAAATCAAATTAGCACAATATTCTCATAATACATGATGTACTGTTATGTATAAAATAGTTAAAAGTAAGTGACTTAGCTAAACACAGTAGTATCAACTACGCTGAAGCATGAAATTGTTAAACGTCTTGGCTGATTGACTACATTTGAGATAAGGGGAAAATTTACTGATCTACCCCTTTAATTAAAAAGTAGATTCTATGTAGAAAGTTCTTTATCTCTTTATTTGATTTACATTGTGGGTTATTTCCTCTCATTTTACGCTCTCTAATCCTTTCACACAGTCTCACACACACCCACCCACACACACACACACACACAGGCGCACATTCACCATTCTCACCTCTGTGATTGAATGCAGGTGAACTGAGGGTGTCCCCTGATTGCTTGTGAGTGATTCCCCCATCAGAGACAGACACGAGGCATGCCGTTCTACTCTAATAGTGTGTGTGAGAGCATGTGTTTGTCTCTCTGTCACCTCAGGGGCTGTAACGTAAAGGGACATGTACGACTGACCCCCACCTCACTGCTAACAGAGTGTCTGGCACAGTAATGTGCCGTAAAGAGAGACAGACTATTAACCTCGCTGCCCCACACACACACACACACCGAGGAGTGTGTGTGTGACTGTGGTGGATGTCGTAGCCTAACATGTCACTGGGTCAGTTTTATAGGCATGTCTGCAGACAGGCACTGAGAGCAGAGAGGCTCTATTATGAGTGTCATACAGCCACTTGCACTCATAGCTCACATACGAACAGCCCACAGCCCATAACCTACTTCACTTAGTGTGAGGAGGGAACTCAAAGGAATGGTTCAATCAAGAAGCTACTGCTGCTAGTCCAACAGCTAAGATAGTTAAAAAAGCTAATGGGGTTAACGAATGGAAGTGAAGCCACCATCACCATCATTCAAATTTACTTGATTAAATGTGAACATTTAAATACACAAATAAACATGTTGACACAATTTTGGCAGTGATAATGTTAAGATATATTTTATTAATGTGGAAATTATGTACACATTTGAATAATGCTACTTGGTTGTAGTGAACTGTGACTATTAGTGCTAAGCCTTCAGTCAAAACTCAATGAGAAATGAAGAGAAAAGAGCCATCATACGATAATACTAATTTCTGCTAGCACCCCTATGGGATTCAGTTAGTGTGATAGTGCTAAGCTAATGGTAATGTACATTCTGTGTATTTTGTTTGAAGCTTGTATCAGAGATTAACATACATTTTACCTTGTATGCAGCGGTTTTACAGTGATTCTTTCAGTAAGTAGCCCTGCCCTAGAGCTGCCGTCACTGTTTTTCATTTCTAACAAATGACTGAAACCTGGTTTGGCACTTGTATTCACAGTCAGTGATCTGTCGAGGACTTTCAGGCTACAGTGACTTTTTTTTTTTCCTCATAAAATTGTCTCACCCATTGGAAATCAAAACATCACTGGTTGACTCCACAATCACTTCCCAATTATTGTTTGTGGTTTGTCTGATGTGTTAGGCCTAACCAATGGGAAAGCTTGCTTGGCTGTGTCTACCATAGAGAAAAAAAATTCTGAAAGGATAATTGAAATACAGCCAAAATATACAGACATGTATTTTTTTTTATTTCAGAGAAATCATTAGGCCTAGAAGGTGCTGAAGGTTCCCCTCTGGTAGCTATTGACATTTAATTGTTGCTTGATGAATCAATTTCTTTAAAACATTCTTTTACCCATATTATCTTTTTGCCTACAGTGTCTCCAAAAAGTATTTGGACACTTTAACCATTTAAGCATTGGTAAAGTTGACTAGAAATTAAATAAATCAAGGATGATCTTTGACTTTTACACAGTACTGTAAATCAGCACCAGTTTCACCAAGACCAGTTCCTCATTCATGCAAGTGCCCTTGGTTAATAAAGTGATTCTGATCCTATGTTGTATAATTCAATAATTACATAAGGCTTCCTAGTCATGCAAAACTCATCAGCAAAAGTGGAAAAATCTGTACTTTCAAATTACACTAATTCCAGCCACATCAAAGCTAGTCAGCTCCGTAGGAGGAATACTGAGAAAACACTCAGATTTAGGTTTCCAAATGGTCTCCGAGTGGTAGAGCAGCATCAGTTTCCCTGCGTGGAAAATGCGAGGAGACGGCTTACCTCCATCAGCCTGTCAGCCCGTAGCTGTGGCAATGAGAGCTGATGGAAGGTGATTGGAGACGATGGCTGTCCCCTCTTAGTGTCACGGCACATGACAGCCATCCTCAGACACAGGATGGAGTGGACGCAGGAGGGAGGGGTAGGATGGACAGAGGAAGGAGAACGGCTGAGTGGCCGTGGCAGACTGTCCCTCAGGATCAGTCTCTTCACGCTGACCCGCTGACCCTCAGGACAGATCAGCACCTGAACTTCAGGCTGAGGAGACACACACATACAGACAGACAGAGAAACACAGATACACATGCAGGAGGAAACAAACACATGCATACATGTTTTTCTACCTTGTCAAAGGAATAGAAATGGTCCAAAACCACTTGGAATAAAATCTTGTTGCAGCATCACACATTAAAGAAAACAACCTTTGCGACGGTATGTGATGATTGTGTGACTACCTGTGTAATAATAATTTCCTAAGGCTAACCCTAAACCTAACCCTAACCTTTACCTCAGTAAGCAAAATGAAAAGGCTTTACCTTTTCAGTTTTTCAAGAGACAAAACATGAGGCTTTTGTAAAAACCTTGTAGTTGCTCTTTGTGGATTAGGCCTTCTCTCACTGGTTTTTCTAAATAGTGAGAACATTTTTGTCCCAAAAGAGTACTAAAACATCTTTACTCATATGGAAAGATGAGGAAAGAAGAAGAGCAAAAAGACAAACAGGAGAAAGATTTTAGTCCATAGTAGGAGGACATTACCTCCACACCATGTCTTTATTTCTCTGTGTCTCCTCTGCTCTTTCTGCTCCAGCTCTGGGTTGAAAGTGAGGTTTATGAGTGCTGACAGTGTTGTGAGTCTAACACAGCTTCCTACATTCCAGAAATGGCAGCCAACTACTGTCACTGTCTCACCTCAGTGGGATGTGTTGCTGCTCAGAGTGTGTAAATTCATTGGTATGTGTGTGAGAAATGAATGGACGGACAGACGGACGGATGGATGGACAGACAGATAGATAGATAGATGGATAGATTCAATTAGCTTAGCTATATAGCCCAGTTCACCAGTGTAGCATTTTAAACTGAAAACTAGGTAACAAAACTAAACCAAGCTACAGTTTGAATGGAATTTTTGCCAACATTCTGTAAAGCTTGTCCAACCTGGCAATGGTGCTATGAAAGAATGCATTTGTGGGCAGAGGATAGGTCAAGTAATTGATGCTGTAGTAATGTACTGAGAATAACATTTTAAATTGTGGTAGAAAACAAGCTATATTTAGTTTGTTCTTATGATATAATTTCGCTACAAACCAAGGAATATTGCATTGAGGGGGTCAAATGTCATGAGTGGTGAATGAGCAAAGACTGACTGTGTTATTAGTCAACAAACCCTGTATGTCACCTACTATTCATATAGGAGGAGAATAGAGCTGCGTTCATACCAATTGTGAGTAAAATCTGTTTGCTGAAAAAGCCAATTCCCTTGAATGGGAAAGTACACGGAAACCCAAAAAAGGATTTAGCTTCCATTGGCATTGCACACAGTTCATCTAGGTGACCTTTAACCCTGCAAATTTCCAAACTTTGGACGCATGAGCCAGTACAAAACAACATGGTGAGCTGGGGTATCTTCTTTCAGAGAAAACTAAATGGAGGAACTGCTCCTCAGTTATAACATTACTGGTCGCTCAGTTGCAAAAAACAGTCTTATTTAAACCTCAGACATTTAGTTTGGTTTGCTCTTGATTGTTGAAGTGAGTGGTATCACCATCGTGAGGTCCAAAGAGCTCTCTGAGGCCTTCAGAATGAAGGTTGTAGGTGTATATGAGTCTGGGAAGGGACTTAAAAAGATCTCAGAACAATTAGAAATCAGTCATTCCACTGTCCAGAAAATAATTTACAAGAGGAGAACATTTAAAACAGCTGCCAACATGACTAGGTCAGGCCATCCTAGCAAGTTCAGCTCAAGAGCAGACCACAAGATGTATACAGAAGTCTTCAACAATCCAAATGCCATTACAGGACCTACAGGTAGTTCTTGCCACAGTTTATGTCAAAGTACATGTATTTACACTCAGAAAGAGGCTGCACAAGTTTGATTTTTATGGGAGGTGTGCAAGGAGAAGCCTCTTGCTGTCAAAACAAACAAACAAAAAGCTCTCTATCAAAAACTAAAGCTGAATCAGAGGTGGGCCATGCAACATGACAATGACTCAAAACACTCCAGAAAATCCACCAAGAAATGGCTCAAAAGAAAGAAATGGAGAGTTCAGGAATGTTAAGTTTGAATCTTAATCCTGCTGATGCTGTGGGGTGATTTGAAATGGGCTGTGCAAGCAAGAAATCCCTCAAACCTCACATGCTGAAAGAATTCTGCATGGAGGAGTGTGAAAAACTTTCTCCCAGTCAATGCCAGAGACTGATAGACAGTTGTAGGAAACGCCTAATTGAGGTTATTTCAGCCAAAGGGGGAAATACCAGCTATTAGGGCATAGAGTGTCCTAACTTCTTCCTCAGTAGGAATTGGCATCTTTTTCATTTTTTTTATTAAATAAATGATAACAAAGTCAAATTTTCATTGTTTTTGCAAAAGTGATGTAATAACATCACTTTTATCTATAAATATTGTTCACAGGAGGATCAAATGTTAATATGTCCATGTTTCTTAATAAAAAAAAACTAAATATTTAATGGTGACCTAATTTTTTATTGATATTTTCTTGGGTACAATTTGCCTTAAAACCCTATAAGTACCTCTCCACCACAAATGGCTTTAAAAAAAAAAAAAACACTTGTTTGGCCAAAACTGTATCTCAAAACTATTGTTAAAAACTGTCTCAGGCATCATTGACCATATTTGTAGCTATTTCATGTAATAACTTTTTGTGCAATGTAGCTTTTAGAGGTGTTACATACTTCAGATGTCTGGTTCCTATCATCTCCTGAACAATTCTGACCCAATAAGTTAGTCTAAGCAGTCATTCAGATGCTTTTCCACTCTGAATGACGGTTTACATCTTCATAATTGCAAAGATTTAGAAGAATCATTATAATTCCCCCTTAACTAGCTAACATTAGCTGTACACTGAACTATACCTTCCCTCTAAAGTCACCTCACATCAGGACTGTCCGTTATCGCTCGTTTTTTTTCTCCACCCTGGCAAAGAAAATAGTGAGACAGTCCAGTGTGACTGCAGCTTAACTCAGTTTTAAAGGTAAATCGCTCTGTTTTCCTCTGCATTTTGTATTGTTTAGCACAGGGTCGCACCTTTGTTACTCAAAACTCTAAACAGAGCGCACCTTTAAAACTGCCTCTACTCTCTCCCTTCCTGTCTCATTAAGGTCTGGGATTTACCCACCTCTCTTACCCTGTTCATCCTTTCCTCCGCTCTCCTGGCCTCTCCATCGATCTCTGTCAGTATCCAATGTCAAAGACACATTCAGATGCTTTTCCTCTCTCGTTAATAATTCACACTGTCTGAATCATCAATAATAATTCTCACCAAGCAATCATTCAGCTTCACAACCACTCCGCCCGCATCAACCTCTCCCGCCCTCTTTAACTGATATACATTGGGCCACAGTTTCCTCTTCTGTGTTTTACCACATATGTCCTTTTTTTCCAGCATCCCTCTGTGATTCATTCTTATTTTCTCTTCATTGTTTGTGACTCAATCTGTCAACCTGCTGGCCTGACAGTGTCCTTGTCTGTTACTCTCTGTTCCCTGAGCTGAGTTGATACTTGAATGTAGGCCAGTGTAGAGGGTATTGTACACAAGGGTAAGGTAACATACCCGTAATACGGGGTTATGAGACGTACACTATTTTAATATACAGGGGAATATACAGTCGCCACATATATTCACCGGAAGACATGGGAATTTAGATGATCTCACTGCAAACTGGTAAAAACATCTTATATGTAGAAAACGTGTCTAATATTTCTTATGTAATAATATTAGAAAATTATTTAAACAATTATTCTTTTTATCAGTGTCTTGTTTGAGGCCTCATACCTGTCCCTCTCACATTATATTATATTATATTATGCTATTTGATCTATTTCTCTATGTTGGAATCCATCTTTTCATGCTCTATGGTTAAATAAGTGGGCCGCTGGCATTGCTAGGCCAGTTTTAGGAGTTATTTAGCTAAAAGTTAGCCCCCCTTCCCAGGGGTAGACCCCTTCCCAAATAAATGTACATTACCAGTTCAAATCATCTACATTGTGTTCTCTTTCACTGTTTATTATTGAACCATGCCATCATTTCTCCAAATTCACAATTTACTGTAATGGCAAGGCGTGACCTCAAGGAGGCGCTGCCGCTGCTCTAACCCAGCACTGCCTCTGCTGTGCTACTAGAGATTTACTAGCATAACGTGAAAAGTAGAACTTGCTTGGCAAAACATATCAGACCTCGTAAGTTGCAAGCCAATCGTATCAGACCTCGTAAGTTGTAAGCCAATCATATCAGACCTGAGAGAGGGTCTCAGGTTGTACTCAATTTGCAAAGCAAGTAATGTAAGTCAGTGACCACTGAAGCTGCAACAGGATTTTGGCTAAAAGCTCACCAAAGTAAATATTAGACCTTATTCAAAATGTAAAATATAAAGAGTAGCTACAGAGTGACTACCCACCTACAAAATGGATTTGTGGAAAAAAATTGTCAGGTTTTTATTTGGTTGCTTGTTAGCTGGCTAACTTTGGGTTTACGTGAGGAAAGGAAAAGAGGTTAGGCTAACACTAACGTTAGCTACCTGACAGTCCGACTAGTTTAAGAATTTGAACAAAATTCTCTTCATAGTGAGAGTGTGAGAGAATGAGCGACAGAGATAAAAATAACATTGTTGACAGCTGTTTATATTCTTTTATGTTTTTTTACGTTTTTATGTTTCTCTTCAGTATTTGGAAACAATGAAACCAATATTTTCCATAAACCGCTGTTTATAGTAAGTTAATATCAGTGAAAAGGTCATACGGTGTTGATCACAATGCAACTTTATATCCCTCAAATCCTCAACCTGCAGATGGAAATTAAGAGGTAGCAGCTCTGTTGAAGGCAAGCCAGATGAATCGATTTTTACCAAGACTGATCTCTCATTATTTCCTTGAGTTCTTGTAAATTTGACTTTAATAAAAATAAAATAAAAAAAAAAGTATTACTGTACACAGGAGGAGAGGGAGAAAAGAAGCTGAAGGAGGCTGACAGGACTGAAGGAGCAGATCTGATGGAGGTTAATGATCAAGAAGAAAGTGAGGCAGAGTCATTTAAACGTTCAGTTAAAATTAATACTACGTTTAACTGAGCTTCACTGAGAAAACATAATATATGTCACTATGACCATGAAATTCTTTACTTAGCTTAATAAACATGCCTGCAGAGCAGAATCACACTCTTTCTGATGGCACCAACTGAGACTGAACTGATCTACAATGTGAGTATTTGAACAATATATTTAGAACTTTGTAGTTTGTCTAAGAGAGAGAATATAGAGGTTTTGCTTGACTTATGCTTGATCTGTGCCTATTGCAAGTGGATGGATTTAGTGTTTAAGTCGCACTAAATCTGTGCTCAATACAAACTACAAAGATAGAGATCTACTGTGTGCTGTGTAATTTGACTGAATGGCCATTTGTTAATACATTTTTTGGCTGTTGATGCTCTAAAAGTTAATGATGAACAGACATTTTGGAGCCATTGAAAAAATCTCCCTGGGTACCATGCCCCCC
>JAILXH010203260.1:19042-29739 GCA_023558415.1 Piaractus mesopotamicus
TATAATGTATATATGTGTATATAATTTATTCATATAATATGGTAGTATTCACAGGGAGTGATTATTCCATCAAAAGTATTCATACATAAAAAACATCCATCTTTGTATTCATTAATATAAAACACTTTAATACCATGTAAACTCCTTTTGCATTGAATAAGTAATTCATTTAGAGACAGTAATTTAATTACAAGTAAAATAAAAGCTTTTGAGATGTGCAGTAATGCTGCAGAACTGGAAAGGCTGTCAACATAGTATCCATTTTGAAGGCTTTTCCTGATGGAGAAATTCAGGTGTTCATTTTTTCACCTGAACAGGAGGCCAGATTTGAACAGCAGCCCCTCTACGTTTGACCTTCCCTTAAAGAGGAAGTCCACCAGTTTAGCATAACTAAATATATATAAATTAATTAGTCATTCAGAGTGGTTTGATGTGAAATGGTGCCGTTTTATTGTAGAGAATCTTTTCAAAACAACTAATGAACCCACAAATCGTCTGAGTTTTATATGCAGTGCTGATAATAGTAAAGTAGTGGTTAAAATAGGCTGAAAAAACAACTTGTCTTTGAGGAGTATCTTGCCTTGCAGCGCCCTGCGTTTATCTCTCTGGCATGTAGGCATTTAAAAACATATCTTTAAGGTCAAAATCTTACTGCGGAACTACCATAAAGCAGCGCCCCAGAAACATCTTTGTAACAGTTTCGTGTAGTAACTTTCTGTGAGCGAGCTTTTAGAGGCATTAAACTTCTCAGACGCCTGGTTCCTATCACCACCACTGTGAACCATTCTGACTCAGTAAGTTTCTCTCAAAGGGAGCATTTCACACCAAACTACTCTGAATAACTCTGTGTACATCTTAACGGGATAATTATGAAGAAACACTGAAAAATCGCTGGAATTCGCCTATATTGTTTATTAGCGTTGTTAACTTTCAGTTTATTTACTTACTAATTCACCTTTTGTTTCTTTTAAATTAATGTTGACTGTGTTTACTGCTCTGTACTTCAGGACACGAATGCGCTCCAGCGACTCTTGGCGAACCTAATATTGTCAAAATAAAAGTCTCTCGTCACATTCCATATACTCTCTTTCTGATGCCCAAGACAGAAAAAAAAACCCAGAAATATTATGAAAACGAGAAAATTAAATTAAAAATATACACCGAGCCAACAAACACAAACCACAGATATTCAAAGGAAATTATGCTCTGTTGCTGGGAGATACAGATTTGCGCTGGTACTCTAGCATTGCATTCATCATGAGAGCGCATGAAAACTTCAGAAAATGGCACTTTGAAAAATAAAGGTCTTTGAACCGCTGCGCTTCTATATATACACGCCACTGCCTTATCACGTGACCACACCGCCTGCATCATTGCATGATCAAAGAGGAAACATGGCGCTCCCCTCCAGCTGTCGTCTGTTCCTGACACAGAGGGTTTGCGCTAAAAAGCTGCTGAGTGAGGGAGCGAGGAGGTTTTCTGTTTCCAGCTGGTCTCCATGCAGAACGCACACGTCGCATCGACCGCTGTCGGTCGTTTCGCAGCTGTCGCAGCAGCTGAGTGAGTCTCAGGGACGAAGGTCGTCCAGGTTCTGCGGAAATGCGGTGTGCAGGACCGAGCAGAGCCGGACTGGACACAGCGGCTATCAGCAGCGCGGCGTGGCACTGTGGAGCGCTCTGGGTGAGTAACGTTACAGCTCCACTCACAGGGTGAGATTTGGAGAGGTGTAGCTTTGAACAGCTGAGCTACTGTCGTACTGATTCACACAGCATAAAGAGGCGAGAGCAGTTTGGAGCTTTGAACTGGCATGTACAGTTTTATGTACTACAGTATTATAATTGATCGTGTTTATATGATCTCAAATCTCAAAGGTTTAGAAAGGTGTAAAGATGTAGACTGACTGTCAGGAGAACCTGCTGTCCCCTCGCTTTCAGCTGATGGATGGATCAGTCCTGGCGTACCAACTATGGATATTTTTTATTTGAACCATTTTAAGGTGTTTTAAAATAATGTTGGTGTTTTGTTTTTCTGTGTTTATTTATTAATTTACTTACTTGCTTGCTTACTTAAAAGTAAAATACAGTGCAAAAAAGGTCTCCCAAACATTTATACGCAAAAGTTTAAACACAGCTGGGCAAATGACATACTTTGTCGAGTTTCTAAGTGAAAATAAGTTAACACATCCTCTATAGAGAACACACGTGAGTACGCCATTTTCTGCTAATTTTACTTCATAATTTTATTGTCAGATTTTAACAAATTTGAAAAAAAAAAAAAAGAATATTAAAGTGTGCAGAAGTGTGTTCTTTCTAGAGGATGTGGAACTTTTTTTTAATGTCAATTAACAGAACATTCGTCATTCGACTAGGGCCCAAACTTTTGCATAGGATTGTAGATTTACACAGGGCATAGAAGTGCTGCCACTTTTGACTTGATCATTTGCATTATAAATGATTATTTTTGTGTTTTTGTCAAAATATTATAGCATAACAATGTTATTAATCTATTAGCATGATGTAGCTAATATTCTGGCTGTGCTGTCTTTGTTTGCCTTTGCCTGAGATGGATGAAGAAATAAGATTAGATGGATTTAGTTCTGTATCAAGCTTAGCCATAAGGTGGCAATAACTGCACACCAGATTAGGAGATATATGTTGAACTGTCCCTTTAAGAAGCTATTCACAATACTACACATGAAGTCACCACAAATGGACAGAATTGAGGCCTCAGGACAGTGGCTATGTACTTTTGTCTGTTAGAAACCGGCTAGAAACCATATAAACAAGTCTATTTGAGGGCAGAGTGTTATAAATAAAGAATTCAATTTGCACAATGCTAACTTTGTGGCTTTAAGCTTCTAGTACACGTGACCCTCATGCAGAACGAAAGAAACAAACTTTGGATAATAAACTTACCATGGCTGATTGATTACAGTTGAGATAAGGGGAACACTGTGTAAATTTGATCTTTGGCCAAACCATCACTTTAATTACGTCTCTTGTGTACTCATTCATTTCTTTATTTCGACAGTTGCTGACAGTTTATGACACTACGTATTAAAACGTATTCCCTGGCTCTGTGAGTATAATGTCAAAATGGATTGTTTGTTCCCAGCGTTCTCAATATTCGGAAGCACAGACGAGAGAACTGAGGCACAGAAGACTGAGGATGAGATTATTCTTCTCCTAAAAAAAGCAAAGGTAGTTCATGAACGATACAGCAGTATATTATTGATCTCATTATGTTGATGGATGTATTATTTACATTTTCTAGATCATTTCAAATGTTATTAGAATAATTTAAACGTACTGTGAGCAGCATTAGTGTCTTTAGTTACACTTTCTCCTTGCAGGGACTTAGTAGTAGGTAGCGATATCATTGTCATCACAACGACTACATGATATCTGAATAATTTCTAGGTGTGCGGTAGACTGTGTATGTGCTAGATCCGTACAAGTTATACAGTTTGTGTTTGTTTCTGTTTTTCACAGTACAGCATGATGCTGGGGGAGCTAGAAGCAGCAAACGTTTTTTTACACAAAGCAGTTCGACTCGCCCATCAGAGCCACAACAACGACGCCATCATCTACACCTACAGCCTGGTATGAACTCTATATTCCTATAATACACATCAACAAAGTGTCCACAGTTACATATCGTTTGCATCCAAAAAAGAAAAAAACATCCCCACTTTTTGTGATTTGTGGTTTTCTGTTTTGTTTCAAATTGTGTGAAAATTTCTTGACAATTGGACCAATAGAAATATTCCATATTTGTATCCAATAAAATCTCTTTTACGTTAACTTACATTAAAAGTTAAGAATGTTTTTGCCCTCTGCTGTAAAGCTGTTTTTCTTTGGATCACAATGATATATATTGCTGTAATAGAATGTCTGTATGTACATATGTGTTCATATAATAAACATCAACATAGTGTCCACAGTTACATATGTATTAATTAGTCTTCTTTTTCCCTACAGATGGCCAACCTGGCCTTTGTTCAAGGCCAGCTGGACAATGTGAGTAAGAGTAAGGAAGGGCCTTTTGTCTGCCTTCGTTCACTGACTGCTAAAGTCAGGGGCTGATTTGAGGGGGATGCCGTCCCCCGGTCCCATTTCATTTGCATTAATGTGATCACTTAAAGAGGAATTTCACCGATTTTTCAAAATGTCTGTATAATTCAGATGTAAACAACATCATTCAGAGTGCTTTAGCGTGAAATGCTCTATTCTAGAATTGCCGAGTCAGAGTTGTTCACAGTGGTGGTGATAGGAAGTTTAATGCCTCTAAAAGTTCCCTCACAGAAAGTTATATCATGAAATTTTCATAAATACTTTGCTTGCTGCCTGAGACATTGTTTAATTTCAGTTTGAGAAGGTTCTGTCCTAAAGTGTAACTTTTAAGGTCCATTCATTGTGGAGACTTGCATACAGGGCATTGTAAAGCAAAATATTACACGAGGAAAAGATTTATTTTATTTTTTTTTTTTAGATTTACCACAAGATTTCCATCATTACATATCAAACTTCAGAAGACACACAGATTCACTGGTGGTTTTGGATAGTAAATAAAGTTTCTATATTTATTTTATAAACATTGTGACCCCTGAACCCCATCACCACCACTGTAAAGAATCGGTAAGTTTCTCTAGAAATGAGCATTTCACATCAGACTGCTTTGAATGACTTTGTACATTTCATATTGAATTATGCATTTTTTTTAAAAAATCGGGGGAATTCCGCTTTATTGATATTTTCATTCCATCAATATGTGAAATTTACACACTACAGGAGGTATTGATGTCAAACAAATGAGTTACAATCAGGCAGAGCACACACACCTACAGAAGATGTGCTTATGTCTGACCATGCGCTTTCACTTTTGTTTGGTTATGCTGTGGAGTGTTTGGTACAGCGTGTCATTTCCACGTGTTTTCTGGCAAACTGTATTCGTTTGAAAATGCAGCCGCAGGAGAACATTATAGTGTCAGTTTCTGGTGGGTGGCTTCTAAGCAAACTTTGGTCTGGAGACTTAACCTGGACCTGGCAACCCTGCCCTCTGTAGCGATTGCCAAAAATACAGTAAGATCTGTGGACTCTCTTTAAAAAGAAAAACGGGTATCAGAACCAGCTTTAACCACTGAGAGATGTTTGAAGGGAATACAACTGAAAATTGGAGCTTATAATCTTTGGGGAGTAACTTAATATTTAATTCAATTAAAAGTTGCTGCATCTCCAGAATAAGAATTGCTAAGCTAACTTGGTGACATTATGCTGCCGGCATTGTTGCTAATATTACAGTGATGTGTGTTTACATTACGCCTGACATGTTGTTGGTAATTGCTGTGAAAAGTTTTGTTAGAGGGGATCAAAATGCTGATTAAAGAACTAATAGTTCATCAGACACCAATAAATTATTTTCCATTACATACAGTGAGCAGCACTGAGTAGCTCATGTCTTACAGTTTTCTTGAGGAAGGAAGATCTGAGGCTGAAACATGTTGTTTGTATCCTCAAATGCATTAAAGACAATTAGGATAAAATTAATCCACCCTTGTTTTCATTTGAACCCACTCTGGTTGCTCTGTTGCCTTGTTGCCCCCTGCAGGCTGAGAAACTGTTCAAAGCAGCCATGAGCTTCATGCTGTCTGGGGGAACGCCACAGGTAGGAAGATGTTACAAACTGAGTGTGTATGTATGTGTGTATGTGTGTGTGTGTGTGTGTGTATATATTTCACCCTGTTGTTCAATTGTTTGGGTGGTGGATCATTCTCAGCACTGCAGTAACACTGATGTGGTGGTGGTGTGTTAGTGTGTGTTGCACTGGTCTGAGTGGATCAGACACAGCAGTGCTGCTGGAGTTTTTAAACCTTCAGTGTCACTGCTGGACTGAGAATAGTCCACCAACAAAAAATATCCAGCCAACAGTGTCCTGTGGGCAGCGTCCTGTGACCACTGATGGAGAACTAGAGAACCACCACCCAAATAATACCTGATCTGTGGTGGTCCTGTGGGATTCTGACCATTGAAGAATGGGCTAAAAGGGGGCTAAGAAAGTATGTAGAGAAACAGATGGACTGCAGTCTGTAATTGTAGAACTACAAAGTGCATCTATATGGTAAATGGAGCTGATAAAACAGATAGTGACCATAGAAACAAGGAGGTGATGTGTGTACAGTGTACATACATCATATATCTACACATTATATTTTAATGCTCTCCTTTTTTTACTACTTCAATACTATTTCAATACTAATAATGGAAAGCAGATTGTTGTTTCTCTAATAAAGGTGGTATTAATCCTAATACCGCATTGATATTTTTTGCATGTGTCAAGCCTACCCCCAACAACGTTTATCATCAGAAACAAAGACAATTCATGTTTTGTTTTTTGTTTTTTTAATGGTTTGTTTTTTGAACAAAACCCTTCATATATTTTTATTCTGTGTGTGTGGTTCATCTTCACCAGGATGACAATGCAGTCATTGAAATGTCCCTGAAGCTGGCCAGCATATATGCAACTCAAAACAAGTAAGTTTTGCCCTTCTCTGTAGAAAGTCAGTGTGCAATTCTACAACTACTGTTATTATCTAACGCTAGTTTGTCATTCATATAATTGAAGAAGGATTCTCATATTGCTTACTCAGCATTCATCTGTGAGTTAAGTTAAATCATTTCTTAGAGCATGAATTGCTGAACAATCCAGCACTGGAGTTTTGAGAACCCAGAAATAGGCAGTTTAATTTGAGACAAAAAGATAAGTTTTGGAAACTGGTGTGGGTGCAATTACGTGGTTTTCCATGGTTTACCTGTCAGCAGCAGCTCTGTGTTGTTTCGTGTAGGAATGAGTTGGCAGAGCATGGCTTCCAGTTCTGCACCGAGTCTCTGGAGGCCAAAATCGAGAAACATAAGGAACTTCCCCCCGACACTGTATCAGGTAACGCAATTCAGCCCCCTGCTTTTTTAGAGTTTTAAAAGTCACTCTTTTCAGTGATATAAAAATTCAGTTTTCTTGCAGAAACATGCATAAAGTGGTTTCAGTATGATGCTAGCACTCCACAACTGTATTGAGTAAGCTGTATGACATAAGAATAAGTTAAATAAAATGAATATTCAGAATGGATCATGTTTCAAATGTTGTGATCAGCTCTTAAGACAGATAACTTTGACAAACTAAATGGATAATTCAGTGTTTCCCCCACAATAATATAGCTTGTGTACATTAGATTACTGGCAGGCTAATGTTTGCTTCCTAACCTTTGGTTTTTATGTATTATTAGCTCAGATTTGCTCAAAGTAATCTACTTTCACATTGTTTCGGGTATGTTCATATTTAAAGACACATTAAACACATACAGTGCAGATCTGGTCAGTGTGGTTTGTGCAGAAAGAGCAGTAGATGATTTTTACACAACCTGTTATATGAGTTTGGAGTGATTTGTCTCTGATTGAAATCTGTGTTTAACTCCTGAAGATTTGAGACTAAAGTGTAATGTGTTACCTTTGCCACTTTATCGACCAGCAAAACAAGAACAAAAACGAGAGCTCCCCCTGCTGGATGGTTCCAGACATAATCAGTCAACATCCTGTAACCAAAGAATTTACAGAGGAGAATCGCCACTCAGTAATGTCTTCTGAGTTTGTCAAACACTAGAGGGCGCTCTCGAGCAAATCCACAATACATCGGTTAAAACAGGGCAGCAGAGCTAAATCATAGTTTGTAAATGCTTAAACATTTTTAAATAGATGAACAACATAAAACATTTTAACACCGGTATTATATTTTTGAGCTCTTTTGAACTCCAGTTATTGGAGTTTATAACGGCCCCTCATGTACGTCCATGACGTCAGTGAGCGGGAAAACCCCTTTACTCAGCCAGTGAGCTGATTAGCAGTGACGTAGTCCTGCTGCCCCAAACCCGTTTGCTGTAGAAAATGAAAACAGGAAATATACAGGCAAGTTTTCATTGATTTTTAGTGAAATACATCCTTCTACTTTATAAAACTGAAGGAAGGTCCAGGAAGGTCCTTTCACCCCTAATCATTGAGGACCTGCTCGAGGGCGCCCTTTGGCCCTTTTGTCATGTTTTTGGATTACAGGGAGAAAGAGGAAGAGGCCAGGCTCCCCTTAAACCACTCTGCTGTAGCATTCTAACAAGGCCTTATAGTCAAATGCAGATCTCCTGGCCTTTTTAATAGACACACCGGTCCAGACAGTATTTAATGTTGGTACAAAAAGGGGTTGTACAACCTAAAAAACTATTTACTCTATTCCTGTACTTTTCCACAGAAACATGCAAATTATTCCTTGACCCATTATGAACTGTAAAGCCTTCAGTCGTACCTGAACTCTGTGTGTATAAATGTGTAGACCCCACGTTTGATTATACCACAGACGACCTACAAATTAAGGGGAAACACTGTAAACACAGTATAGTATCATTTAATAACTTTTTAAGAAATAATTGATAATTGTTATTTTATTATTAATTATTACTCATGACAATAATGAGTATTTAATCAAACATCTAAAATATGCTTGTGTCTAGTTTTTAATGTTTAAATCTGCACTGTATAAGTTATTTTTGGACAACAATAACAAATGATGACTGATTCTAAACCTTTTAACGATGGTGTATTTCTATAGTTAGGTGTTTATACTAGTATATTAGTTCAGGAGCGATTATGTGCCAGTTGTGAACGATGTGCGGAGGAGTTCCTCACACAGTTTGCTGTCTGGTCGCAGCAGAAGAGGAGCGGAAGGACACTCGGCTGCTGCTGGGACTCAGTCTGGACTCCCGGGCGCGATACTTGGCAGCCTCACATCGTCTGTCTGGAGCCTGCAGGGACTACCGCCGCGCTCTGCAGATCTGCCAGGAGGAGCAGGGAGAGAGCCACCCTCAGGTACAGAGCTACAGGGCTTCGGCCTCTTGCCTTTTGCTCAAGTATTGGAGTACTCTGTTAATCGTGGTGCCGCGTTTCGTTTCGTCCCAGGGCGACGGAGAATGGCGACTCTCAATTCAATGAAACACCTCTTTTATTTGAATAATAAATGGTTCGGATTTGTTGACGCATTGAGCGCATTGCCAGAAGCGCATCGTTGAGGACGAGAGCGAGAAGCCGGAGCCAGTTCCTCTTCATCCCGCTGAAAAAAACAACATGACTGCAAAACGCCAGAGGGCGCCAGCGAACGAATGAATGGGGGTGAAAGGAGCTAAAATAATTTCGAACCACTGGTCCAGGAGCTTCTTTTCATTTTAGAAAGTAAAGCATGAATTTCACTACAAAAAGGAATGAAAACCCACCTGTATGTTTCCTACTTTCTACAGCAGTGGGTTTTGGGCTGTAGGACAATAGCATCGCTGCTACTGACCAGCTCACTGCTGTTTGGGTGGTACTACAGCTACTGAGTGCTGATTGGTTAGTGTGCTGACTAGCTCATTGGCTGAATGAAGTGGTTCGCGCTCACTGACGTCGTATTTTTAATCTCTTAACACCAGAGTTATCACCTTAAAGAGAAAGTCGTACATTCATTTTGGCGAAACTCTTCCCCCTTCCCCGTGGTTAGGCGGATATCTGTTCATTAAGTCTTGCAGATACTCACATATTAAAATTTACATATCATATCGTCACTGTCATAAGAAAACCTTGTGTCTTCCTGTTGTTTTTTATCATTACATGTGAAGAGCACCTTGTGTTTTCAAACGATGTAACGCACAAAATAAAAAGAGAAAAATCTAGTTACGAGTTTTTATGACAGTGGTGAGAGACTGGTTTACTGGAACCTTATTGCATCAGACTATTAACCAGATACTTGTACTTTATAGCAGCCCCACCTCATTTAGCCCTCATTTATTTGCACTATTTTATTGCCTTGTGTGTTTTGTCTACTACTTTCATAAAATTGTAGTTACATTTCAAGTTATAAAATTTATTCAATCTCTATTTTTGTTGTATTCTCCAGTCACTATCCCAATTTCAACACGTGTTCTATACTACATATACACTATGTTGCCAAAAATATTCACTTACCCATCCAAATCATTGAATTCAGGTGTTCCAATCACTTCCATGGCCACAGGTGTATAAAACCAAGCACCTAGGCATGCAGACTTCTTCTACAGACATTTGTGAAAGAATGTGTCGCTCTCAGGAGCTCAGTGAGTTCCAGCATGGTACCGTGATAGGATGCCACCTGTGCAACAAGTCCAGTCGTGAAATTTCCTCGCTATTAAATATTCCACAGTCAACTGTCAGTGGTATTGTAACAAAGTGGAAGCGATTGGGAACAACAGCAACTCAGCCACGAAGTGGAAGGCCACGTAAAATGACAGAGCGGGGTCAGTGGATGCTGAGGTGCATAGTGCGCAGAGGTCGCCAACTTTCTGCAGAGCCAATCGCTACAGACCTCCAAACTTCATGTGGCCATCAGATTAGCTCAAGAACACCGTAGAGAGCTTCATTGAATGGCTTTCCATGGCCGAGCAGCTGCATCCAAGCCTGGATCCAAACCAAAGCGTCGAATGCGGTGGTGTAAAGCGCCGCCACTGGACTCTAGAGCAGTGGATATGTGTTCTCTGGAGTGACGAATCACGTTTCTCCGTCTGGCAATCCAATGGACGAGTCTGGGTTTGGCGGTTGCCAGGAGAACGGTACTTGTCTGACTGCATTCTGCCAAGTGTAAAGTTTGGTGGAGGG
>JAILXH010203269.1:0-11116 GCA_023558415.1 Piaractus mesopotamicus
ATGTGTGCTTTCCAGGGGCCTCACAGCAGAGGCACAACACTGAAATGTGCACTTACAGTGATGACATCATACACTCATATTGGCTGTGACTGGACAAGGAAGATGTTAGCTGGAAGATTATAATGGAAATGTTGAGAGGTCAGTGGTCATATACAAAAACTAAGATGTGCGTGAGGGCACAAAAGCAGGCAAATATTTAGACTCATTCCCAGACGAGAGTAAATGAAGAGTTATGTGAAAATTCAGCAGGTCGAGTGTAGGGCACTGTTTGCAAAATAAGTTCCATCCACCTTCAAGCAATCAAAGTTACTTGTCAGCTTGTCATCCTGGACCAATATCTTCAAATGCCATCAGGATTTGTTGGCTTTTTTTATATACTTACATTCATATGAGCATGAAGTGTCTGTCCAAACATAACACAACGCAACAAGTACAGTCAGGATTGGTCAGGCTCGGACAACATCTCTCAAATATACGTCAGGTTAAAATTTCATGTTTGTGTTTTTCATAGCCTTTGGCCTGCATTTACCCCGCTTTAGTTTTTCGCCCTACTTTATGCTTCCGATCTTCTATTAATAAATTAAACACATTTGGGTCACTCATGTTTTTAGCAGCAAGGTCCACAAGGTCAGCAGGAAAACAACACATTAGCTTATGTAACCTTAAAGTTTATACAGTCTAAAAACTTTTGCGATCCTGTGCGAAAGCACAGATTGACAGTTATTAAAGTTAAATCTAAACTTAACTTTGGATAGCTGATAATTATACTATTCGTTTTTTTTTGATTATCAATGATCTGAAGACTTGTTGTTAAAGTAACCCAAACCCGATTAAAGCTCTAACAAATATGACAGCACTGTAGAGCTTCACACACTCCAGTAAATGTATTAAGCAAAAAAGGCAAGCTGACACACAAGCGAGCACGTTAAGTTTTTTCAACATTTTATGAACCTCAACGATGGTCAGCCTTAGGATTACATGACTCTCGAAGAGACGTGAATGTAGTAACTTGCCTTAGATCGCACGGTCTTGTGCACTGACGATAGTCTGTGGCTGTCCAGCTCCTCTTCAAAGCCGCTACAATGACTAGAGGCAACAGCACTGCTTGGATCGGCAGAAATGCTGGTCTGGGATTCACAGAAAGTCTCTAATCTCAAATCAGGCACTAGCTCACTGGGTTCTTCTTTAATCTGCATGAAAGGACCAGCAGGGAGTAAAGTATCCGTACTGCCGTCTGTGGTTTGTACATGAAACATTTCTTCTATTTTCTGTTCATTTTGTAGGCACGGTTTTGGGGATATGGGTTCTTTAGCCATGGCTATTTGGAGCTGAGAATCTTGTGTCTCCTCCTGTGCAGCACTGAGCTCCAGCTTCACCTGGATCTTCTCGTTCTGCTGATTCCATGGCTCGCCACAAACTGGCTGCCCAACATTGGCCTCACTTTCTTGTACGACAGACAGGCTAGGCTGTAGTTCTGAAAAATAACATTGTTTTAGTTAACGTCAGGGTTTCAACTGTCAAAGGCCCAATCTCATGTCTGATTTTTACCCCTACCCCTTGTGTTTGAGTGTTACCTTGCCCCTTGGAACTGAGTTACAACGGATAGTGGTGGAAATCCCTTACGAAATGGGACAACCCTCTGATAAAGAAGAACTTTACTTCATTAACAGGTAATAGCGGTGCTCTGTAGGCAACCCTGCCAGTCTGCAGTGATAGCAGAGGAGGGGAAAGTTCAGGAACCTCGCTGCTGGGCTTTAGTTACATTTAGGGAATCATATGCTTTCAAAAAGTGGGAATGTGAGTATTGTGCACATTTTTAATTATTATTAATATTTATCATCGCTCACCACTAATTCTTTGGTGATATGAGGCTGAAATCAGCTACTTGCCAGCTTCTCATTTTAATTTTTGTGTTCCACCTTAAATGGAGCAGCAGTTACATTCTGGCACTTCAGGCGTCAGTAATGCCGGACTGGAACGGGAAATTTAGCTAGCTAACTACAGATACATTAGCATACTATTTGCGATTTTATGTGCTTGTTATGAAGAAAAGGACCATAATACACTGAAACGACATTAAACTTAATTTTTTAATGGAAAAAACACTCTTTTATCGCCAGTTTTTTCTTTTTTCTCCCCTCATATCACTCCGTTTGGAGTGTGCCTCTGAAAAGCCTCCATTTGGGAGGCCATGTAGCCCTAACACTTTGCCCTACCCCTCTATCTCAACAAAAGTCAGAACACCCTACCCCTAGACCTGATGGAGGGCTAAGGGCTAAGTGGTAGGGGCAAGAGGTGAAATGAGATTGGGCCAAAGTTTTTCATTTTCACATATTCTATTGTAATCTTGAATATTTCAACCTTTTATACACTCAAACTGTGTTAATATGTTAATGTATCAACAACTGAAGATAACTGCGATATCCAAGGACCCACATTCAAATGACTGATGATTTCAGGGGTTGTGATTTTTGTGACTTACTTAGAGGACTGCACAGCAGACAATGAAAAAGTTCTATTTGAGAACCTTTATTTATCTCAGACAAATCAATGTAACACAGAGAAAAAGAGTGTAAGTGACCGTTTGCCGTAAAGCTAAACCATAAGTTTAACATGTACAGAATGATGATGCATAAAGTTATGCAATGTTAGAGGAAATAAACTGGAACAGCAGACAATTTTAGTTGCATATCACAAAAAAGAAAAGGGAGGTCTTGCATTAATTTGTCATTCAAGTGTTACAGAATGTACAATTTATGTCACAAAATTCAGTCTTTAAAACAAAAATTAAGTATAAATGAAAAAAAACGGATAAAAAATAATTTTAATAAGCTACGACCAAAGGAAAAAGAAAGCAAACCCATAAATGGTATTAGTAATAAAACAAAAAATATAGTCACAAGGCACGGGTTCAGGCACGCATCAGCTCAAAAAGCCCTAATGCAATTTTAGCCAACTAGGCCTAACAAGGCCTAATGCAATTTGGGCGTCAGAGCTTATCAACAGGCCTTTTGCCAGAAGTCTTGAGCAGTGGATTTTAAACATGACACATACTTCGTTTCATATGCAATGAGCTATTGAGTTTTGTTCAACATGCAAAAGATTGTCAACACAGCAAAATTTCTGTCATAATTGTATTTGCAAAGTGGCTTCATTCTCCATATTTAACCCTTTGATATGTATACCATAATGAGGCCCAATGCACCCATAGGGGGCTGTTTGGCATTGAGGAGCAACGTGAAAGTGGGTCAGAATTTGTCAAAAAGTCTCCATATGTTATGATTATTGATCAAGAACCTTTAACAAAGATGTTTACTGTGTTTTGTTCAGACTGACCTTTTCACCTATGTGTAAAAAGCTGTGGTCTTTGCACGAATAAGTCAAAATACCAGACAAGGAGTCTTATTTATGACATAACATGTAATTACAAAGTTATTCAAATCAGTGAACTAAATGACATGGCACCAATTATTTAATCTGCAAACTTCATGATACTTCATGATAGTGTTTTTGAGTGCTAAAGTGCCCTCTGAAGTGATTTTCTAGCACCAAAGCACAGTTAAAATGTTCATGGAATTAGCTTTAAGAACTATGAGTAGTATATTTCTTCATGAGTAATGGGGGAATAAAATTTGATCTTTGAATCAAATCAGACAGGCTTTCGGTCTTAAAAAGGATCATATACCGACGACCATCATAGCTAAGGGTAAGTCTACATTGGCCGGTTGAAGTTTCCTGGCTAAAAAGCCAATTCCCTATGGCAATGATGAACAGGAGTTTTACTTACGGAACCAGAATGTTCAGCTATGTGTTCCTGCTCAGGTTCCCAAAAGTTTCTAGTGAGGAAAACTGCCACTCAGTAACATCCTCTGGGTTTGTCAAATGCTAGAGGGCACTCATAAGCGAGTCCAAAATTAAGCGGTTCCTATGAAACTAACAAAATCATAAACGTCTTATTTTAATACAGAAATATGCACAGAACAGCATAAAATGCTTCAACACCGCTACTGTGTTAATATTACACTTCTGAACTCCAGCTATAGGACTTTCCAACTGTGTTTGAAGTACATTCTTGACATTAGTGATCCTGAACAGCTTTACCAGAGCCCGTTTAAAGGGAGCCTGGCCACTTCCTATTTCTCTCATTATATCCAAAACAGGACTGCAAAATGCCAGAGGTGCCCGCGAGCAAGTCCAAAACGAATGGGGTTCAAAGGCGATAAATGGCTAAAAACTAAAAGTTAAATACGTTTCACACCACTTGTCTAGGACCTTCCTTTAATTCTGGAAAGTAGAAGGATGTATTTCACTAAAAAGCAAAAGAAACCTTACCTGCATATTCCTTTTTTTCTACAGCAAATGTGTACTACTGCTACTAAGGGCTGATTTTGGTGAACGGAGCACCTCATCATGATCTTACATGAGGCAACATTTTAAATTCCTATAACTGGAGTTCACAAGTGCGCAAAAACAGCTAAGTCATGTTAAAATGTTTTCTGCTGTTCTGTGTTTATGAAATGCATGCAATCTTCTAGATAAAAACGTTATATACGTACATATTTGCTCAAATGCTCCATATTAACCCAGTCATTTTGGACTCGCGCCCTCTAGCGTTTGAAAAACCCTGAAGGCATTACAGAGTAATTACCCCCTTCACTCAATTCTCTGGCTGTACTCAGCCAATGAACTAACGTCAAACAGCTCACCAAACAATCAGCGCTCAGTATCAGTAATTCTAGCGTCCCAATGGTGTAGAAAAACGGAAAGATATTTAAGAGATTTTTTTTTTTTTGACTTTCCAAAATTAAAGGACTAACCCGCATAAAAGGCTAAAAAGTGATGTTTTGTTTTCAACTCCATTCACTCCCAATGATTTAGGACTCGCTCGCAGGTGCCCTCTAGCGTAACTAGGAAGAGGCCAGGCTCCCCTTTAACTGGCTCTGGTAGTACACAAACAGAAACGCCATATTTAATCTCATTAACTCCGGCAGGCTATTGAATGGCTAAAATCCAACTCTTATTTAACCACAGACACACTACAGCCTTCCCAAACGACTCGGACATGATTCCACACGTATGAAAGCTTGTTGTACAGTCAGTACAATATACTTCAGCACCGCCGCAGTTTTGTGATAAGGGTCCATCTTATTTCTTTTGTTCAGCCTGTTGTTCCACAGCTAACGCTAGCTCAGAAACAGAAAGTGCAAACGTCTAATGACCCTTTTCCCTCAGTTAACTTCCCTAATCAGTCTGAACACGTCAGTAAACCAGCTTTAACTGACTCACCTGAGTAAAAATCGATGCCGGCCTCCAGCAGCCTCCTTTTTAGGAGCTCATTTTCTTGTCTTGAGCGGGAAATCTCTTCGTGGTACTCTGTAACGGTCACTTCGACCGCTTTGAAAATCTCCTGAGCAGCCAACGTTAACCGTTCTGTCACGAAAACGCTTAATGACTGCAAGTTTGTCATGTTTTTTCCGTAACAGTTATTAGACAGCAAAATAATCCGCCAACACGGCCACTACAAATGTTTGGATTCGCTAATCCCTTCTTTTTCTTCGTCCTCTTCTTGTGGCGTCCCTGAGCGAGGACTTAGCGCCATCTGCTGCACTGGAGAGCAACAACGTTTAAACTACTCATGTCCCGCAGCGACATGTGATTGATATGATGTTGCCACAGAACGTGTTCTGGACGGTCCGAAGTGATGATTTGTTTATAGTTTAGATCACATGTGAGGGACTAATGCAGAGTTTGGTGATTTTTCAAACACATCTGATTCTAACGAGCCCCTAAGGTGACATGGTGATTATTTTTTAGTAAGGCATGGCCGCAAATTAATTGAGGCTACAGACTACTATATTCAGGCCACAAGTTTCTCATAACGTGTGGCTTCAATATATTAATTTGTGACCTCAATATAGTAAATTGTGGCATCAATTATAGTACATTGTGGCCTAAATATAGTAATTTGTGCCCTCACTATAGTAACTGTTGCCTCAATATAGTAAATGATGGCCTTCAACTCATCTATTAAAGGGGAATTTCACAGATTTTTCAAAAATTCTGCATAATAAAATTGTTAAGATGTAAGCAAAGTCATTCAGTGTGGTTTTATGTGAAACGCTCCATTATAGAGAAATTACAGAGTAATAACTATTTACAGCCTATTTAAATAACTATTTAAAAGCTCCTGCTTTTAGCCAACAAGCTAGCAAGCTACCTACATCAGATCGCAAGCTACAGTGTTGGTGATGTAGCTAGTTGGCTGATATTCTCTTCCTACCAAGCTGAGGCCTTACCCAGCCTGTGGTTTGGTCTGCGAGGCTGTAGCTGGAGATCACTGGTTTACACTTTTTTAGGGGGGTGCACTCTCCTTCTTTGTAAACATACGTATTCCGACATGGCTAGAAATGCCATAAACTGGTTGATTTTATCACACAGACGCATGCAGGCACACTCACACACACGTACGGCTTGTTGATACAGTATCAGTGTGGCTGGTTGCATGTCGTACAGTGCTGAGCAGTTGAATGGTGAAGAATAAGTCATTGTTTGACAGGCCCAGCTGTCCCCTCTGCTCTTCCTCACGACAGGGCCTGCTCAGCCACCTGCCCTCCGTTCTCCAAGTATGGTAACAGACTCTCTCTCTAGCCCACCTCGCATTACTGCCAAAACACATTACTTTATTGCTAATTGCCACTCTGCCCTGTTCAGCGAAAAACCTTCCTTCTAGTCTAGTCGGCAATAGTTGTAAATGTAATCAAAGACCACCGAGAGATGCCAGGTATGCCTATGCTGACAGTAGCAGGGCTGTTTCTTGCTATCAGTGGTATACACCACCAAGAGACCCCACAAAGTGTTTCTATCTAAGAATATATGGCTGATAAAATCTGAAATCTATACTGCTTATTTCTTCATTTGTCTGCCTAGACAGCTAGCACATTCCCAGTCGCATATTAATTTCTGAAATCGCTAGTATTTTATGAGTAGAATATACAACAGATAGTAATATGCAGAAAATATATAAAGATAAAGAGGCATTTAAACATTCAAGAAACTCAAACCATGAGTTTTAATAAATGTAATGGCCTCATTTGTTCATTTGAAGCTGAAGCAATCAAGGAGGATCCAGGGACTTGTTAGAGGGTAATATAAAATTTTACATTACATTTTTAAGATGTAAACAAAGTTGTTCAGCATAGTTTGATAAGAAATTATTATTATTCAGATATTCAGAAATTCAGTTAAAGTTGTTCACAATGTTGGTGAAAGGAACCAGACATCCAAAGCATTTAATGTCTCCAAAACCTCCTTCACTAAAAGCTATTATATGAAATGGTTACAGATATGTATGAAGTTTTGGCCTAAAATATATTTTGTACAATCCATTCACGGCAGAGAAGTACAGGACATATACAGGACAATACAGGACATTGTATCCATCACCTCTATGTTACAATTATCAGCATTAATAAAAACCAGTCATTTTGAACAAAACACAAAATAATCACTGGGCTAGGCAAGGAGCCCCCAAACGGCCATGAATAGTAGCATAAGAGGCTGGAAGTGCAAGGCAAGTGCCATATGCTGGGTATGTATTCAGTGCTTCCTTTAAGATATTCAGCTCACTCTATCTTAAGATAACACTGAAGTGTTACAGTATTTAGATAATATGCTTGGGGGGTGTAAATGGAATAAGTGAGGCGATACTGATGCTGGAGAATACTGATGCTAAATCAATCAGTATATCAATTTCAATGTTTTTCCATATCAACAGAGGACAGGAGCAACTCCAGCTCTTTGTTCGAAATGATCCCCGAATCACTATTAACTGCGCTGTACAAACAGGAACACTGTATTCAGCACCATTTCAGAGAACAGTTAATGATTTAAGCAAATGTACGCCAGTTTGTTCATCACTCTGAGACAGTAGTCTGCCATGCTTTTTTTCTTTTTGTTTGCACGTGACATATTGCAGTGCATTGTGGGATTATAAGAGAACTGGATGTTTTCCCACAATGTTTTCTGACACCACTACAAAATGGCTCCCAAAATAGTGTACTACGTAGTGAATAGCAATGCAGGAGTGGGTAAAGAGGAGGTCAGGTAACGTTTTGAGCTGGTTATTATCAGCCAATGTGTATAAACCCACACATATAAACACAAGTTAACATTACAGTCTAAACTGTTGGGTTATATCAGTGGCTACCCAGCAAATGGTACAGCCCTGGTCTAATATTTATTGTCTTATAGAGCAGGTGTAGATTGGCCTGTTCAAATTTAGCGTGGCAATATTAATCCAAAAGCTGGTAAGTTGTGTGCTCGTTCAGCACTGGTAATTCGTTGTTAGTTCTCCCCTGAAATGATCAACCTACTATAATGAGGCCGAATACAGTCCAATCACAGAGAATATACAGGGAGATTCACTCGAAAGAGGCCCTGAATATTCTGTAATAACTCTTGCGAGGACAAAGCAATGTGAACAAAACAACATGCAATGAGCTCCTCAGTATACGGGGCTTCAAACAAGCCAGAGCTATGAGCTATGCATCAGAGCTATGAGGTAGGCGCCGCTGTTCAGGCAAGGAACGTTGTTCAAGCAAGGAACGTTGTTCAGACAAGGAACATTCAGGAACGTGCTTCTATTTTGCAGTCCTTTCTAACTGGATATGGCATTTTTCTTTACAGATTATATTATCAGTGTTACAACATTTCAGTGAAAAGTAGAATCTTTGAATGTTTACATAAATTTCAGAATTTCTTAGTATTTGGTGTGTCCCCATTGCTTTACTGACAGCATGCACTCAAACTGGCATGGACTTCATAAGTTTGTGCAAAAGCCTCTGACGAGTAGATCAAATCTACCTGAGAGTCGTCTGAACGTGTGTTTCAACCTTTTGTACAAAGGCTTTAACATGGTCAGTTTCACAAATTTTTAAATTTGAGTAGTGACCTAGAAATAGTGCAGAATTTTGAAGACTTCTTCATTTTATTTGTTATAACTTTTCTTTGTTTTCATTTATTTACTTCATTTATTTATTTATTTATTTGTTTATTTCCAAGTTTAGTTTTTTACAGTGAAAACTAAGCACCAGAAGGAAACTTGCACGGTTCAGATGCATCAGTAGGTCATTTTGTGAAAGTGTGTGTGAAATGTGGACTGAGACCGTGAGATTATACTGAACTGTGTGAGTCTCATGGCTGATGCATGAGAGTTGGCATCCCTGTTGTAGCTGATAAAAAGTTAGCTATTAACAGTTCATCACATAACAAATCCTTGCTCATTTTGGCTCACCATTCAGAAATGCATTTGCCATGAAAACTTTGCGATGCAAGATGTCAGCCAAGCAGCCTTCAGCATGCTAAATAGCAAGCTAGCAGAGTAAAGTAATGCAGTTTTATCAGCAGTTAGGCATAACAGATAGAGTAGTTAGCAAAAAAGCCCAGCAAATGAAATGTTATGGATTTAAATTTTAAGCATTTTAAAGTACTTTACTGCTATGGGATATAAATAGCTTTATCTGTGATTATGTACATGTTTGAAAAGGAAATGTGTCAGGTTGACACTTGTGTTCACTTGATCCCTCTCTAAAGGCTCATTGAACACACTTCACTTGAGCTAAGAGAGAAAGTAATAGAACTCCCCTTAAAATGGCATCAGGATTCCCTTCAGAGGAACTGACGAGGCCAAGTGGACAGGGGTTTGTTAAAACCGGTATTGAAACGGGTGACTGGTCTGAAAATGAGTCCTCCTCCAGCGCTGCTGAACAGGGCAGAACTTCAAACATAGCCCGGTTTAAGTGCTTTTCTCTAGATCACATGGCAAAGTTCAGAATTTTAGCTTCTCTATATGAAAGCATTCTCAGTTCATGAGAAATGGTACATGAACATGCTCAGGTGGTCTTTCAACATATTTTGGAATGACACTCTGTTGCATGGGTATTACAGTATGAGTATCCTTCATGCAGTTCAGGGCATGGTCAGTTATTTAAAACCCACTGGCCAAGGCAAGAGTGGAATAACAGATTAGTAGCCTAATGGTGACGTAGCAGACGCCAGAGTGCTGGTATGAACATGCCACAGACATGTCAGCACAGCTACGACATGACTGCCATTCTCTGCCATTCCGACAGTCCAGGAAAACACCCAGCCACATGCTACTCCCAGACAAGCTTTTAGAGTCTTATGAGAGAATATATAAACAATGAAAGTATTTATGTCCTTGTATATTATGTTGCTATTGTATTATATGTTAAACTCTAAATAATAAAAGTGCCAAAAAAAAAAATTCTTGGACCATAGAAGAACCACCTTTATTTCTCTAAAGAGCCTTTCAGCGGATGATCATTTCGGAAAGTGTTTTATTATATTTAAATGCTACTTTTTATTGTTACAGTTGCACAGATTTGATATGAGGAATGACGCAGTTGTGCTGTCTGTTTTATCTCGGCACCACCAGTGAAGAGGTGTGAACTGTTTTCATAGCAGGGGGTTCTCACCCCACCCCTTTTCCCCCTCATTGCTCGCCAGCAGCTCCACACTGAGTCACAACATTTCACAAAGAGAGAGCCAGCAGTGTCCCGGTTAATCTGAATAGAGCTATAGAGAAGCTCTTCTGGCAGAATGGTGACCTGCAGAAAGAGGCTAAAGAACCTCCTGAAGTGTTTAGTTACAACCTTAATCTCACACAACTGATCCAGCTTATCACAGAGGACCAAGAACATGTGAACAGTAGACACAGGTGTGTTAAATTAGAGTTGGAGGCAAATTTTGTAGTAGGGCAGATCTTCAGGAGTAGGACTTGGTCCTGCGCTAGATATTATAATAGTCCTATACCAATTGAAGCTTTTTCCTAGAACCATACATCCAAGCCAAGAACCGTTTAGGAACCTTTGTGTTTATGACTGTGCAAAATGATACTGCATTCCTGGAGGTCAGCGGCCCTGAGCTGTTTACATTCGACTCAGTTCCTGTCTCTTCGAGTCAGTAACCATATCTCTAGAAGCGTGAACATTCTCACCCCCATTTCAATGTTGTCAGACTATTTGGTCGCTCCAGAAACTGGAGCACTAAATTTGTCCCTCTTGCTGACATGGGAGAAGGTCAGTGGAGCCGGAGG
>JAILXH010203274.1:0-14701 GCA_023558415.1 Piaractus mesopotamicus
TCTCTCTCTCTCTCTCTCTCTCTCTCTCTCTCTCTCTCTCAGTCTTACTCCACTACCTTTCCTGCTCCAGCTATTGCCCATTTCTAAACCCATGAGCAGTGAGAATCTAGCAATTTATAATAGCTGACAACTCTGTTTACATTTATAATATCTTGCAGCAGTTGTGCCGCTTAACACCTCCTAATGTCATTACATGGAAAGAAAACTTATTTAAAGGGCCCATTTTCTTTTATTTTTGATGTCTACTCATGCATAATATTTGTGAGGTTTTATGTGCCATAATCAGTAATAATTAATTTTACATGACCATTTCCAGCCTCTCTTTATCCCCTAGAACTAATCATGTTGTTTTTTGTTAGTGTCCCTTTAGAACTGATCAATGTAAATGAGCCCTGTAATCTGTTCTGATTGGCTGTCTTGGATTGTGCCTCATTCAAAAAGTAGGCTGAAACACTCCTTATAACTTCACTGTGAATGGGCAGGGCTAAACTGCTGTAGGGTCAATAGAATATATATAAATTAGTTGTTTTTGTGACATCACAGAAACAATGAACTGAAAACAGGCTGTTTTCACAGCTCATTGTCCATATATGAACTGTATAGATTGGGGAGTGAATGATATATTTTGAAACTACATGTTAACAGTGTTTACATATTACATCAAACTTTTTATTCCTTTTTCCATTGTATGGGCCCTTTTACAGATTTAAACTACCATTCTGGAGAATCTGCACCCTGTTGTCACTGGTAGAACCCCTTTGGAAATGGTGGATGAATGCTGAAAAGCAGTGCCTGAACCACAGGATGTGGAAAACTCATCATATGATCCACAAATCAGACACTGAACCCTCACTTATGCAAATACAAAATGATTGCCTCTTTTTCTTGTATTGGCTAAAATACTGCTTGAAATAAGACGCTGACTTTGCCTGTGGATTTTGAACCGTGAATAGTAAAGAAGCATGCTGTTAGTTTACATTATTAATGATCAAGGTGAAAGGCCACACCACAGCAGCAGCAGAATCAGGATAATAACAGGAAAAAGATGTGGCTGATCACACATTGGTTGTTTTGGGTTATCTAGGTGGTGCTGTATAATACTCATATGATGAAAAGGCCTGAAATAGATACTAAAGTAAACTCTATTATTCCCACATCAAATGAAAGTGATTCAGAAGAACGCAAATTTGACTTTTCACTTTTTGATTGCCTTTTTGCAAGAATCAACAATATTTGCCTCTATTGTTACAACAGTGAATAAAATGTCATGCCATTATGGAGAATATGAAATAAAATCCCACAATAGTAAAAAGAAAAGAAAAGAGTTTTGTTGCCAGACGATGCAAGTGCACAATGGCTCAGAATATTTTTCACTCACAAAAATATGAAACAGATGGCTCTACTTGGCGCCAAGTATGAACTATTGGAGGACTTTCTTTGACCCATGGGTGTGAACCACAACAAATCTATTTTGATTTGATAAGCTGAATTATTCTTACATGCACTTTTCCCCTATGATTTGGCAACATATCATTCTTGTGTCTGAATCTCATTAGTAAAAGAAACTGAAAATACTCTATGAAGACTGTTAGACTATTTAAGAACAAGTTGAACTTTCGAAAATTGCTCTAAAAAGATAGACATGTGGGCTAGACTTACCAAACAACACTATTTCTCTGTTTCAGGACTTCTTTGTACAGCACTGTCACTGTGGAGCAGCCGGTCTGGCTTTTCAGGAGCTGAAGCGATATTCTCGCAGTGACTACCACAGCCTAGCAGCGTCCAACGGCACGCTGTCTGACCTCACCACTATCCCAGAGGGCTCTCGGATCCCCCACCGGTCAGTCCTCAGAGGTCAGTGTAAAACCACAGTAATCCCAGTTTACCAATGTTTACAGATTTTACAATGAGGAAAATTTTGGAGCTGTAAATAAAAAGGAGTTGCAAAGAAGGGTTAAAAACATTTCCTCATCATCTAGGAACCAGGGAGGTGGTCAAATTTGGAGTTTACTTAGGTCCATTAGGAAACTGTTGAGCAATTCTTACCAGAAATTCCAAGAACGCAAGGATTGCTAATAGGCTTTGTTTTTTGTTCTGAAGAACATCAACATTTGTTTAAACGTTCTTGAAAGCAGGTTGATTAGCCCACGCAATGCCATGTGGGCCTCGTTAAGAAAGAACTAACCACATAAAGCCTATTTAAGTGAATGTTTATGTACTTTTACTTTAAAACTATGCGATTGAGTCAAATGATTCTCGTATTACGCATCTTGACCGGAGTGGACTCCAGGTGCCTATTCCCCAAAGTTCACCTTCAAAGAGTCCCTTGTTGAAACAAATACTGTCCAAACAACACTAGAGTCATTTCCCAAATGTTTTTTCTTGCTTGTTTTCCAATCATCTCACATTATTCTCAGGTGGGTGAGTGACAGAACAGTGCTCCTAGGGGAGAAAGGGAAATTATTACTTCACAGAATGGGGAATTTCTACCATTTAGCCTACAGAGGGAGAACACTATATACACCATATTACACTCCATGGATTCTGGGACCTTCTGCTTCTTCCCTGAGCAGGAAATGAATGTTAGCATGGACACGTGCTGGTCTGCATGCAGAGCACACCCCAAGCTAAGACCCACAGGACTGCTGATTCACTTCAACATCTGTCATAATAGTTCTTTCCTTTCGGAGATAACTCTTCCACAGTGTAACTGTGTCCCATGATAAAGATGCACATCCTGTTTGATTCCCGGACAGATGGTGAGGGAGGCTGCCAGTCAGTTGTGCCCATGTGGAGAAGAGGCTTAAACAGGAGGAGCTACACAGAGGGGGAGGCCAGATATCTGAGTGACAGCGCAGAGGCCCTCTCTGCCCCCCATAGACGAGTGAGTTATACTGATAAACTCATGACTCAAGGATACTCCTCTTTGACTCACACTAATGATCCACTATCAGCCAACACTCATACACAGCAAAATGTTTTCTTCATACAAACTAAAGTAACTAAGCTGCTAATTACAGTCCCCTGGTAGTTGGGTGGGCCCACCAAAGAAAACTACTTTATAAACACATTAGGAAACGTCAAGCTAACGAAATTGTAATATGGTGCCAAAATCCTGGAGTTCATCGTTGAGCTTTCTAAGTACAGTCACCACTGTTAAATGAACAATTATAGACTTCAATTATAGACTTCAGTATTTAGCATAGCTACAAAGCATTAGAAACTATTATTATTGCTTAGTAGCGTCTCATCACATTATTAACTGTTTTAACAGAATGCATTTAACCCTTATATCCCTATTATACTTTGGGGAACCATTAAAAAGAATGTATTTACGTGTTTATACCCCCTGTCATAAATGAGCAGAATGCTTTAATTCCAATACTTTAATATTTGTTTACAAAAAGTATGAGACTTTTCAGAGATATTTGAGTTACCTCCATAGTCTCGGTAATAGACAGAGTTCCAGATTATGTCACATGGAATTTGAGGCAAGATGCAGCCCAAAAAAATTTTAAGGGTCAAGACATTTGTAAGTGATGAACTCATATGAATAGTTTTTGGGTTGATGTTAAAGTAGAACCATCCCTTTGTTGCTGTGGGTTCCCCTACAGAGACAAGCTGAAAAATGTGCTGAAATTGTTCTAACCAGAAAACAGTAACTGGATCCAATGTGTACAGCAACATTAGGTCAACATGATTCATGTTTGAATGCAATTGTTGGCTTATTCCTATAATTTGTCATTCCCTGTGTGCATGTGCAGCTAGAGAACCATACGTGGGGCAGGGTGAAGGAGCTAGTGAAGAAGACCAGGCTGAGAAACCAAAGCAGGCTGGGACTGTCATCCGGTTCCCTCAAGAGATCATGTCCACAGCTATACCGGTAAGACAGTTCAACCACAATCAACTTTGGCAATCTGGACTAAGTATGTCTAGACAAAAGGTGACTGAGCATTTATTCTAGGCTAAATTTAACCAAAATGTTTGAGTTCATGAAATGAAGTTTATGTAAAAACTTTCACTTTTTGGAAATTGCTTTCAGTTTTTAAGAATTTGATTATCAACTGAATATCATGGGAATCACTTTTTCTCAAAATTATAAAACAAATTTTATTACAGGACCATGTATAAAATGATTTTATTATGATGTTATAACTTTTTTTGTGGCAAGAATGATAATGATTGAGAATAAAGTTTTAATAAAATTAACATCCAGAATGTGGTGATCAAATGTCAGACAGGTGACTTAGCAAGGATTTACTATAAATTACAGTACATTATTTATCATTAAATAACTTCTTTATATTCCCCAAAACCTGAAATATTGAATAAAACATTTTAAAATACTTTATGGTATCTTACAGTATTTCAATCCACACTTAGTTATGTGTTATTATTGAATAAAACAACAGCAATTATTAATATGACAAATGATTCCAAACTTTTGAACAGTGGTGTAAAAGGCCATGTTGTGTGTTAGAGGCTAATGAACATGATGAAAAAAAATCAATACAGCTTTTAAAACAAACGATTAAGATGTTTAACAGGTGCATGTAAGTCTTAAATAGCTTTCATTATAGTGTACAGATTCCAGTCCATTAGCACCTACAATAACAGGATGACTTCATCTTTTCATAAGGGGTCATTAAATTAATAATACTACAGTTTATCACCATTAAAATGCATAACACATTTGTTAACAGATGATTAGCTCTGAACTTTATAAGCCAAAGACAACACAGGATATTCATTGGGAGTTGGTCCAGGTGTAAATGGATTTTAAAGTAAACACATTAGATGTGAACTGTGGCCACATTAAAAATGAAAAGCATTGTTGAAATCAGTATTAGCATTACAGTTGTCAGTGTTACTTCTTTTCACTTTGTGAGCCAATGACATGAGCTGAAGTAAGTCTTCCTGGGTGGTTTTGGATACACATGAAATTGTTATGAAAATCTGATTTCTAAAAGTAGAGAAAATAGTTATTGTTACAGTATACTGTACTTCAGTAAACTTCCTGCTACGCTATTTTCGAAACTAGTCTCTCTGAGCTCACACAACAAATACTGGAGTTTAAACACACAAGTAGTGAGTTGTTTAGTGTGTCAGTACTTTGATGATGTGAGTTGAAGTTGATTGTGAGGGTTTCGCATGATAAGAGTTTAATCTCATCTGCAGACTGTAAACTCGGGCTTCCTGTGCTTCCTAATCTCCACTAAACACTGATTCCTTACAAATACTTCGGCACTGTGCTCACGCGGTAGTTGGTGACTAGTACTGAGTTCTGTGAATGGATAGGGAGCACACTACATATTAGGTCATTGACTTCTCTCACAGTTAAGGTATGCTGTGGGTATTAGCCTTACATACTGATATTGTGATAGGCTTAATCCAAGCCGAGAATTTTTTTTTATAAATATGGTTATTTTTCCCCATAATATTGTGCTGGGGGAAAGTAAGTTGTGTCCTCAGCAGCGCTGGACACCGAGCAGCGGTCTGCCTTTGTTTAAGAGGCTGGAGTAAAAGGAATCTAGTGGGAGTAACACAGTTCATGGAAAGAACAACTATTTCTCTGCCCTCTCAACCTAGTCCTCAAGTGAGCCGCGGCCCTCCTCACACGTGGTTTGGCATGGGCTCAGATGAATAGTTAGGAGGTTGCAGTGTCAGGTTCAAGGTATGCTTGGAGGGGTAGGAGAATTCTGCATGTATTTCAGTCATTAGATGAGATATGGGTGCGCCAGATAGTTTCCTCCCAAGAAAGGATTTTCTTATCCTGTGGGATATATCCGTGAGGACAGCTTAACTATTTGCATACGTTTAGTCATAGATAAATAGAGGAGAAATGTACGAAGAATTTAAAGAAAGCTTAAGACTTTGCATTACATCACTGCCATAACCAAACTTTACAGAAGAAGGGAAAAACGTTCTTAATATCAATGTATAATAAACTGAGATTTTGGACCATTTCTCTCGGTCCATGTGTCATGGAAAGGTCATGAGAATGGAGTCGCAAGGGTTTTTATTGTCTTGGTCATGGATGCGCAAAAAGGCCTCAAAATCCTATGATTCTAGTGCACAGACTCAAAATTTTGACTATAAAAGGCAGCATTGTTATAATGATTATCTCTTTTCCCTGCAGACCCGAACCGGGCCCAGTGGAATTGTCCAGAAGAGACAGGAACTCTATGATCATCCTGGGCCATCAGAAACTGGACTATTACTGGCCTCACTAGTATAAATCAGGTCAGTTAAATGCATCAGTCATTCTGAAATTGTATCCTAGTCTTTACTACTACTTTATTATTTTAGGCTTTAGTTAAAAGGCAGTGAACTATGACCCAAACAGTGGTCATTAGCAGAAGCTCTCTGTTTTAGCTCTGTACTAGCCTCTATCTTTCAGCGATGTTGTTTCAGTAGAGCTGATACGGCTCTTTCATAGCTTCACTTTCCACTATTGTTTTCCAGTTGGACACTGAACAGATGGCATACGATGGGGCAACATTTCCCTGAAGAGGAGGACACGCTGAAGTTGTACAGACCCAGGCACCGAAAGACAGAGAGGAGAGGGAGGATGAGAAGATGTGGATGAGAAAGTGATCTGTGATTGATGTGAGAAGGGCAAAGTTGAAATATGGAGGCGACCTTCATACTTGACACCCACAGAGTTCAACAGAAACATTCATATGTATACAATGGACCTATTCATGTGGCTAGTTACTTTGTTATTACATGTGAGTGGCCATATAGAAATGTTTAAAATCTACTCTATTAACGTATTGGGTGTCTGTAAAGTGTATGCTGTGCCACGGACAGGAAGAGTTATCAGAGGGTGATGTAAACAAGACAACTTACAAATACATGACCACAAACTTTTAGTTTAAAAAAAGAACAAAAGTGTATCACAAAAAGGTGCCTTTCCATATATTCAAATAAAATCTGTTTACTCGAAAATATAAGTAAAAATAATGTGTATTACCAAGTGCTTCTACATAGAACATTTTATCGGATCATTTCACGCTGTTCTGAACATTTCTGTGAAAAATCCGTACGAAGCACTAATAATAACAAAAGTGAAACATTTTATATTTTTCTAACTCTGTCAAGCTAGCTATCTTCTGAAAATAACTGCCTTAAGATGATAGTAGGGGCTTTCCTTCCACAAGCACGTACAGGGATAACAGACTTGGATGTGTGATGTGTATAACATATGTATGTTTGAAAGTGTATAACAGGGACAGGAGCATCTCTTCTCTGAATTCCTACATCACTGAATATATATCATATTGATGGAGGTTTATGATAACACAGCAGATGACCTACGACACCTGTGTGGTCCGGCTGAGTTTCAGCTGTTATATAATGTTTGCGAGTTTTACCCCTAAATGTGTAGGAATGTCCAGTGCGTGGACCGATAATCCTTTACCATCACTTTAAATGTGCTTCCTCAGTGCCTGCCAAGAAACTGTCTACAGACATAACTGCTTTTTATGTAAATGCATTAAAAGTACTCTCATAGCAAAGCAGGACAGCACGTGATGATTCGACCAAGACAAGCTGGCTGAAAGGTTTTGCTTGCCTAGCACCAACGTTAAGTCAGTAGAGAAAGATCATTAAAACACTAAGGGCTCTCTCTTCACTGACACATGCAAGAAATTTTATGCATTTAGTCATATTGTGCCCTGCACTCCTTGCACTACACAGGAGTGGAATGGTTGGCATACCCGAAATGGAGTTTTGTGAAAATGAGGGAGCAGAAAGCATGGTACTAATAACCTCGTTGGTGCAGATTTTGTCTTTTTTCTGCTACTAGTCAAAGGCCTCTAAAAAGTCTTCATAACTATCTTAACTTCTACCTCTTTCGTCTGATCTCACAGCCTATTTTCTGATGCTTGCGTTTGCCTCTCTCTCTTCTGCATCATCTGCATTCATTAAGTGGGAAAAATCCACTTGAACAGGCCTCGTAATTCCCACTCAGAAAGCCAGTTTCTACAGAGGCTTCTGCAAGTTGCAATTCCATAACATCATTTCAACATGGCAGTTCCCGTAGAATAATAATAGCATGCTTTAAGCTTTTTAAACAGACATTCAAGTTCCTATTTGTGTATGATATGCTATTTGTAAATGATACCACTAAATAAAGAGCGTTACTTAGATAATCGAAAGGTTATGTGCAGTTTTGACCAAACTATGAAACTATCATGTCATTTTTGACGCTATATTAATGGCGAACATCCACTTTTAAAATAAATGAAGCACTACCCTACCTACTTTTTAATCCCAGCGTAAATGTTTTTTAAAGAGCCTATTATATGGACTTAGCGGCCAAACAAGTCCCATATTTTCCAGTTGCATTAACACTTTGAGGTGTGAAGCAGGAAGCTCTGAGCTGAAAACTTCTGACTGTTGAATAAATGTATTATAGAGGCTTAATATAATTGGCTGAGCAGAACGCCTAATTAATTAACACTACGCCATATGGCTTCTATTAAACTTCCTCCTCCGCTTTTGCCAGTGCGCCTTAGCTTAAAGAAACCAGCATGCGCTCTTTGCACACACCCACATGCCTTTTGTGTCATGTAGCGTTTGTGTAGATTGTTGAGACTGGCTGCAGAAGAAAAGGCCCTAAATCGTTTACTGAGTGTTCTGTTGCGTATTATACTCCCATTATCACTTCACACTGTACTTACATGTTTATACGCAAAATTTGTAAGATGGAGAAAATATGTAACTTTTGATGTATGAAGATTTTTTGTTTGTCAGGCTACGGACAAAAGACGAGAGAGCTGTCTTTATACTGTGCATTGTATTATACCTAAATGGACAGAATATTTCAATATGCATATTGCATTTGTATTCAAAATTATTTTTAATAAATAAAGTTGTGATATTTCTAAAAAACAGGGGCTAGTCTCATCTGTATTTTACTAATGTCTTTGATCTTTTGATCTCACAGTACTTCCAGAGAACATAAAAAAATCAATCTAAAGACCACAAAATAGGCTGCTTTACTTATACACTGTGTTGGTAATTCCCAGTAGTTTGAAAACGTGCACACAGAACACGCATAATGACAGGGCATCAGTCTCGAGCTGTTTCTTGACCAATGTTTTCTTCCAAGTAGCACTGCAGCTTCAACACCAGATCCTGCCATGCTGAATAGATGGGTGATGTCAGCCTGGCAGGGGAGTCATACCAGCTTCTTTGCAGGCTGAAGATGTGTCTAATAAATGCCAATACCTGACTCTGTGGACAAAGAGCTAGTGTTAATGTGGGTTCACAATAACTATTTATAATGGGGCAACAAGCATTCAGAGCTAATAAGCTCAGAATTGGATTTGATGCATTTGACCACCAGCACAGACGGCCCAATGAAAATCACTTCAATGTAGCGCTAGTCTTAAGTTGTGTCTGGGAAGCTGAGCACATTTTAAGCTCATGCTTTACAGTGATTTGATACAAATGTGCCATGCAATGGTGAAGCTCAAAAACATCTTCAGCTGGAACAAATGGGAATGATTTAGGCTAAATGTCAGAGTCATTTTATGTATTCATCTTGGTAAAGTGGAAATGACCTCATTGTATGTGTGGAAGTGGATAAAAGCTCAGGCTTACTACACCCCATTTTCTTGCTCATGAGAGTGCAGTGATGACTATTATGTTGAAAAACAATAGAGGGGGTTACGTGCAGGTCTGCAGGATTCTGAGAGAGTACCTTTATCTGAATTCCTTTCGGTGTTGCTGACAGTGAAAAAGTAGGTTATTGCAAATCAGTGGACTTTCATTCTGACTCGTATGTTCTCATGCATTGGAATGTTGAATGTTTTGGACTCAATTAGTTTAACATGCAAAGTCTATTAAACATTCAGTCTAAGTCACTTTAATCAACTAATTTAGACTTTGTTTAGAGCCAGTTTCCCATACCCAGACTGAACATTCAGGGAACCAGCTCTAATTTAAAGTTTACAAGGAAATACATTTGGAATGATTTGAATGGCCTTAAACACATGCTGGTGATCCAGAAGTTACAGGAAAGTTAGGATTATATTTTATCTAAAATGTTCTACATGTACTTCATATATCTTATTGTATTTTAATAGAAAAAACGAAAAGCAAATCACTGAATTGCCAACAATATGACAAAGGAGAAGGGCATTACCCTGAGAAGAAAGTAGTAATCTTTAGCCTCACTCTGAAGTCCAAACGCAGCCCACATGATCTCAGGATCCACACAGTCAAACACCTCATACAGATGGTGGTACAGTCCATGATCTCTCTAGCATGCAGAGAATATTGAGAATTGCATACATAGATAAATATTTCTGCTTTGCTTACTTACTTTCATTCTGATGTGGTTACCATTAGACTAGACGCAGGATTGTACATCATATCACCTTCAGTATATAGATATTTAACTATAGATATAGGTAGATAATCTACAGTGGAATGCTTTTAAACCTTTCATATTTTCCTAGACAGGCTAACACTGATGTAAGACATGTTTTGGAAGAAAACATGAACACTAAAAGAAAACAAAGTATACTCCATGCTTTGGAACAAAACAGTCAGTGAAGCAGGTTGACGTACAAGTATGACCCATATAAATTTAGTGAAGAATGCTGGAAACATGATGGAAATTAAACTTGGAAAACATATCTTACAGTTTAAATCCTTTTCAGATTCTACAGCATTGTTAGTTTGGGCCTCATGCTAAAGAAGGCCCTTGACCTTACTGCCATCACTTGGCAAAGAGCGGTAATGCAACTTTTGTACAATATGTGAATTATCCCTTTATTCCTTACAGCAACACAATGGTAAGACATTACCATTCTTCAAGACGACTCTTACCGTCATACATAGCCGTTTTTTCTTTATCTGAGACCAAGCATAGAACATCACAGTCTGAAGAGGAAAACAAAAAGTGATCCAAGGTTTAACTTCACAAAGGCTGTATTGCATAAGAACTGGTGGTATGCCATAATAGTTATGATTTCAAATTTCTTAGGAGTAACTCATTAACCGAGAAGTCCTCATGTATTCTTAGTATTGTCTGCTGATCAGTACCACACCAGTACAGTCTCCATACAAACAACAACGTTGATAAGTTTATTGAACATGGAAAGGGGAACAATCTCACGGTTTTCTTCATGCTGGCTGAAATCCAGGGCGTGTGCAGAGTTGGCTTCAGGGTGGCTGGAATGTGCTCCTTGCATTCCAGCAGCTTCAACACAATAGACTCATAAAATATGTCATAAAAGCATGCCCACTGCATCTAGAGATACCGCAGGCACAGAGCGGAGGAAAGCATAGTGAAATATAGTGGAATGTTCTAGCGATTGATGATTTACTGCAAGGCTTACTTGAACGTCAATGAGGTGTAAGCATGTGCTTTTTTCCCCCAGGCTTTTCTGGTAGGTCAGTGAACCTTATTTTTAACCTTTTATTTATGGTGAGTTTGAGGATCATTTCCTCAGCTTGTGTTTTCATCATCGGATCATTGAGTAGAACTAGACTACACTGTGATTAATACTTAGGGAGGGGACATATTGAAGCATGACTACAGAAGCAACTCACTCCTGCCTCTTGGCACTCCTCAGCGATGGCTCGCCAGTTGGACGAGTTTTCCAGAAATGTCATAAGCTGCTCCCACATCAGACCAAAGCCTACACTTCTCTGAAATGCACACACAAACACACACAAATGCAGACCCTGGCTGGGCTCCAATCACAGACTTGGTATTTCAAAGAGGGAGAAAACAAGGCCTATCTCCTCCTCCACAAGAATCCAGAGAAAATATGTCTGCTGACTGATATTTAACCACATCGCAGTGCTCCAAAAGACACACTCGTTCTGTTCACTGACAGCTTCACAGCAACAAAGGAGAAAATCAAAAGGGAAGGAATCAGGGACACACAGCATGTAGTGGATGAAATGATGTAATGGACTGTGATTACCTTCCCAGCTAAAGCCAGTAGGCCGCTAAGTAGAGTGAACCCGGTCTCCTTCAAACATTGCCTGCGTTCTGGATCTGCAATGATAATCTGGAATGTATGGAGAGCACAAACTGTATGAGTACAGGGCTGAAATGAGCCAAATCAAATCACTGTTCAAAACAAATAAATCACTGTTTAAACAAAAAATTTTTTTAACTTATATAACATGCAGTTTGATAAGCAATCAGGTCTTACTTCAAACGCCTGACGCACAGCATTGAGCTTGACACTTATGAACTCATCATTCACATGTTCAGGCAGGTACGGTCTAGAATACAAATCGATAATGAAGTGCAACACTGACCCCTTCAACAATATTTTCTCTTTCGCATAGTGTGCATGATGTGAATAATATAAACAAGCTTACAGGTTCCTAACACAGTTCTACAGGATGTCCATGTTTGTTTTGTTCCCGCTCCAGACACGCCTGAGTAATTAGCTTTATGCAGTTCTTCTGTACTGATTGCAGGCGTGTAAGGAGCTAAAACAAAAGGTGTGGGTGGACTGGCTGGGGCCCTCAAGGACTGGTCAGGAACCTTTGCTCTAGATGACAAGACTAAATACATACAGCCCAGTCAAAAAAAAAAAAAAAAGAAAAAAAAATCTCTATGAGACAACATAGATCAGTGTTTCCCCACCCAGTCCTCAGGGCCCCCTGGACGGCCCACATTTTTCCTTTATTCCTGTGCTGTGGTCCTGAGGACTGGGTTGGGAAATACTGACTTAGATAGTAAATTAACAGACGAATAATAAACTAATAAATTAATAAAAGTCAAAGCTCCAGTGGCAAAATACGTAAATACACTGGTAATTGCTATCAGGATATTACAACATTTTATAGAATTTTCACAACAAAATACTGTATTCATTGATTTATTGTAAAATCAGCTCATCTTAAGATATTTTCTGCAGTAAGCCAGTAAATTACTGTAAGGTTGATGTTGAGCTGTACCGAACACTATTATGAGATATGACAACAAGTTAAAAGGCCATAAACAAAAAGTGTTTTTATTCTGACCATTCAGGTTTTAGTGTTTTAGACTTTTACAGTTTTATGTTTTCTTTTTCTGACTGTTTAATTGATGGAACAAAGAAAAAAAAACATTATTTATTGATATTGTTTTTTGTGCAAATTATAAACATTATAAGTTAAGCATTTACTGTGCAAAATATGGTCAATCAATAAGTTCACTGATAATATTTTTATTTGAATTTAGTTAATCTTTTACCTTATTTAAATTTTCAAAAATATTAGCATATTTGTTGGACATATTTGTTGGTCAGGTAAAATTATAAAATAATAAAAGTCCATTTTTGTACTAGTTTAACAGTTGTTATATAAAAATACAGGACATTACTGTATTTTTTGTATGGGTGGGCTGAGTTGAGTATGGCCGATTTAAAGTAAACTCAATCCATACCTCACAGAAACAGACAGTGCTCTTAGCTCTGTGTCTCCCTCCTGTGGCTGCTTCTCCCATCCAATCTCCACTGCCCTCTGAAAGGGAACCAAGTTCTCATTTGAAACACCTCAGCAGACCTAATGCAAAATTCTCTCTACTATCAACTGTCTGTGCATGTGGCAAGTAGGTTCATGTGTCTCATCCCTTTTAATACTAAAGAATTGCATTGTTTCCTGGTGCAGTCATTTGAGCCATCCGTGGCATCTGAAACCTGAGTTTGACCTTCCCATCTCTCACCACAGAGTTCAGGGACAGAAGGGTTTTAGCCAGGCTTTGCTTACCTTCACGCATGTGACAGATGCCTCCTCCTCTTCAGTGGAGCCTGCCAGATTTTCACTTTTCTCACTCTCATGCCTTCCATCATCAAAAGCTGCTTAAAAGAGCAGTTTGATTAAAAAAATCTAACTGCAAAATCAAATATATTTCTCCTTACCCCAAATAAAGCCTGTTAGCTAGTGAAGATATATCCAAAGTTTGTTTCTGTAAATTCAGACTGGAGCTATGATTCTACTCCCTGCTGAAAAAAACACAGAAACCATTAAGTGTTTCTGTTGGTTTTGTAATGTGTGGCTTTTTAAATGGGTTGATATCACAATGTAAATGATCCTAATGGTTTGACAGGTAAACAGTGGTGATTCTAAATGCATCTGAGGGTTTCCTATTGGAATCTAAAGGTGTTCTACAGGAAAACAGTGGTCTCTATTGGAAGCTATTAACCCAATTCCCGTTAGACGGTAAAACCATTGGGTTTTAATCCTAATGGTTTTTAACGCTCCTTTTTCAGCAGGGATGTAAGTAACAATCAGAATTCCCACAAATTAGCACTCCCTGCTCACAAACAGCTTTGACCAGCATTAAATCCATGCTGGTTTAAACTGGTTTATGCTGGTCTGGTGCTGGTTTAGCTGGTCGATCAGCATGCCAGTATAAAAAAAAATAAAGAACCTAAAAGCGGCAATTTCGCTTGCTGACAACTTTGTTGAAACGCGCATGCGCGAGGAGTAGCGGTAATTCGCCATAAGTTAGCTTGCCATTCATTCTTGCGCTATGGTACATTACAAAAGCATTTTGATAAAGCATGTACAGTAATTATATGGAGCAAAAGTGAGTTTTACCCCGCGAACGCTTAAACCGAAAGTGCAGCTGTTTGTGAACAGGGTCCACTTATATTGACTTCTATACTTTACAGATATAAGTTACGTTATACATTGGGCTTCTATACATATGACTGCTACTACTGTTTTTTTT
>JAILXH010203303.1:32705-46605 GCA_023558415.1 Piaractus mesopotamicus
TTCTTGTAGAGGACGTGTTAACTTATTTTATTTGATTTTATTATTACTTAATCGTGCAATTTGACTGGGGGTGTTCAAACTTTTGCTTACAACTGTAGTTTAGACTGGGCTTAAGCTGTGTCGTGGACAGATACAGTCTGCTATGTCTTATCCCAAACCTACACTACAACTACATAATGATTCATATAGCAGTGTTTATATACATTAGATTGCAAACATTCGTATCGCATGTGGTGGTACCATGGACATCTCTACACATGCAGTATAACTCTAAGTGGACTAAAGCTGGGGCTTCATCCCTAAACAAAGGGCCAGCTCGTTCTTCTGGATCTTTCCATCTTTATTTATGTCGCAGTGGCGCAACAGCAGAACGCGGAACTGATCCAGCTCTGATCCACTGATGCTGGGCTGTAAGAGAGAGAGGAGGTGGGAAAGAGACGGGGGGGGAGGGGAAGGAGTTAAATGAAAAGCTGAAGTAAATTCAGGTGGAGCACCTGTGCTACTGTTCAGTATTCACACGCTCACTCCGTTAGCACTACCGGAGGATTGGTGTGATTGTACTCGACCTACACAGGCTTATCTGATGTTCCAATTCAGCACTATAATGATTAACTTACTGTCAGACTCAAACATGTGCTAGAGTGTCCACTCACCCTGACCAGCTCCATCATGTCTTTGACAAAGCCGTCCACCTCTGGTCCCTCAAGAGCTCCCGTCTTACTCTGGAGGAGAAAGGATAAAGCAATACAGCGCAAACAGTTTAACCTTTAGAAGTCACAGATATCAGCGATGACAAAAAAGCACATTGTGATATGTATTTCTCACTGGTAGCTCACTTGAAACAAGTGGAGATTGGCACAATATTACTTTTTCCAAAACTGATACTGATATTTAAATCTTGTGTATCAGCTGATACCAATCTGATATTTCCTCTTTTGAAAACTGTTCAGCTTTTAAATGAGCTATATTTAATTAAAGCACTTCTCATAAAGCAGAATTCATGATATTACATGAAATGGTTATGAATACGTTGCCTGATGCCTGAGACATTGTTTATTTTTTTTGATTTTGGCCAGAAATGTATTGTTTAAAATCTATTCAGTGCAGAGAGGTACATGCAGGGTGTTGTAAGGCAAAATAGTGCCAAAAGAAAGTGTATTTTTTGGGATTTGTCACTGTTTTATTATTATCAACAATACATATAAAACTCAGAAGACGTGTAGGTTCACGGGTCATTTTGGATAGTAGATAAAAAGGCTATATTTGCATTGTAGACATCGTGACCCCTGGTTCCTATCAACACTACTGTAAAGAAAATAGTCAATAAGTTTCTCTATAGTGAACCATTATGCATCAAACCATTCGGAATGACTTTGGTTACATCTCAAGCACTGAAGTATGGAATAATAATAAATATGGAATTATGGAATAATTTTGACAAATAAGTGGAATTCCCATTAAGATGATCATCTAAAAGTAGGCTATCATGATCAAACTACTCAAACACTCTACTGCGAGAAATAGGAGATGTTTTATTCTAATTTGCATTTGATGAAAAGTTATTGTTGTGTGTACACAATCAGAAAGTAAAAAAGTTTTACTTTTTTGCCATTTTTTGACACTAAAAAAATCCAGACGTACAGAATCAAATCAAACTGACTATAACAGCAATTCAGTGCTAACTACGTTATTAATTTTGCAACTGCATCTCAGTAATTATGTGATGTTAATCAAATGTAGACTCCTTAAAAATGACTCACAAAGGGTTCTTTGAGCAATGCCATGGAAGAACCACTTTTGGTAATGTAGGTAATGAAATGTGTGAATGTGAAGAACCTTTTAAAGACTTAAACCTTCATATGATGAAAAGGCCCTATATATTTAAGCGCTCTGTCTAGAACCTCGACGTTATGTAGACGTCCTTTAAACACATCTTATTAACAAAAAAAAAAAAAAATTGAAAGTTGTTTAACTAACCAAAACTGGTTCTTCTATGGCGTTGTGCACCTCTGCTTCTATGTTCAACTGTTTTCTAACTTCTCCTTAGCTTGTAATATGGGTCCTTTAAGAGGTTAAACACCCTCCCATGTCGCTCTTTTCATTTTGAATGTGGCTTTTCACATATTTAAAAAAACAAAAAAACAAAAAAAAAACCTAGCATATCACTTCTAGCCTCGCCTGCAGTCACGCAATAGAGACTGCCTGGGCTGAATGTGTTCAAAAGCAACGAGTGAGGAAGTGTCTCTGCTGTGAAGAAAACATAAAGGGCTCTGATTAGGCAACCCGCACCATCTCTGTGCTTACCACATCGTAGTGTGCGAATATTTTCTCGAAGTCGCGCCTTCTTTCTTGCAGACTGTTCGCCTGGGGGACACAGAGGACACTTTCTAAGATGAGCGCATTTGTCAAATTAGACAATCTCTGAGACGTGCACTGCACATGATATCAAACAGATACTGACATCCATCTTGAACTGCAACAGGAAGTTCTCCTGCAGGGCCAGGATTCTATTGGAGAAGGAACACCATAACCAAGTTAATGTCATTCGACCTAAAAAAATATATGAACATAAGCATCAGGCCACTAACAAAATCAGGGGCCGGTCAGCTAAACTGAATAACGCTCTATCACAATAAAACAGACTGTAACATTCTTCTTATGTTACCTGAAAAAAAAGAAGCGCAATCAATTTAGGAATGAAACTTAGTCAACCACTTTTATTGATTTGGGTATGTTTTCGTATCTGTCTAATGGATCTTGATTGATCTTAATGGACTGGACATGACTCATGTTTATGTAGCGGAGAACCTCCCCCGTCTTTTTTTTGTGGTCACTCCACTGATTGTTTCTGCATCTCACAAAAAGGGGAAGCCACTCTTAACACCATCCCAATGCCAACCACAAAACTCTTCCAGCAAGAAGAAGCACAGAGAAATTCTGCTGAAAGTGCGAATGATATGCGCCTTGATGCGCTCATAATGCGTCTGAAGTTGACACCCAGTTTAGATTTGCATCTCACCACTTGTGCTTTCCTTGCGAGACACAGGATTTAAAGGAGATGGCAACGTATTTCATTGCTCTGTTTATGCTTTTAGCTACAGACTCCTTCACAGGGTTGAGATGTAACAGAACACAAGTGTTGGCAAAGGAGGCAGAATGTGTAAAAGTAGTAGGTGCCGAACACCTTACCTCGCCAAGTCATTCAGATCCAGCCGGCCGTCTTTGTTCTTGTCAAATATATTCATCTGCAGTGAAGGAAAATACATAAACATAGCAAACATGTTAGACAACCAACATACTCTTTCATTAAAATCTTGAGTCCTTGCCTTCATATGAAATTTGAATTTTCTCACTGTTATTTTGCAAATCACTATGGTCACTTGCTTTATAACAGGAAGCAGATATTATATATTATGTATTATTACTAATACACATATATTCATCAAACTGTCTTCCTTATTATGAAGGGTAGGTTTTGCCCAAATTATGTTTTAACTTTTTTCTTTTCCAAACTATTGTTAAAAGTACATACTGAAAATCTTTTGGCGCAAATGTGGGTTAAACCGCTGAACGTTTTGGTGCTGCCATCACAACAAAGGGATAAAACGTGTGGGGCTTGACATTATAACAAAGATAATACTGTTTCAAATATCTACATGTTACATGAGGCCTTCAGCTGTGCCCAGAAATTAAATTTGACTTGTCCCCTGAGCCCATTTATCAAGTATTTCAATCTATTTACATTTTAAATTCAGAACTTTTTAAGATGCAGAGAAATGGAATAGGATAACTTAACTGTAGCAAACTCCATTTACTAAGGCAATGTTATATGTCCCAAATCTTTAACTGTGCACTCATAAATATCAAGCATGGTGTTACAAACCAGTGTTTCTTAACCTGGAATCATGAGAAGGCCTGTTTTTACATATTTCTCAGAATGACTTAAGGCAAAAATGCAGCTCTTAGCCAAGCAGCTAAGCTAGCAGCTCACTTTTTGAATCTGAATCAATCGCATTTAGAACCCCTTGTCCTGGGCTGAAATGTACTAGGAGCCACAGCAGAGGCCTTAACTTTTGAAACCAACATTCAATGGATATTTGAATTCACATTCAAATACATTACATCATTTCATTTTGACCTCCCTGGTGTACTACTGTTTTCCTCGAAATGAACCTGGTGAGTCTTTAATAGGTCACAATATTGCAAACCGGCAAATAAAGCATGCTCATTTTTTATTAAAGACAGTTTGAATAGCCAGATGTAGGCTAACCACACATCTGATGGGCAGTGGATCAGTCAAATCCATCTAGTCTTCTTGCCTAGCAGCGGTGAGCAGGGACCACTCGAGAGTGAGGGGTAGTAATTGTGAGCTTGAGGCCTGGGTGAAGGGCAGATTGTGTATTAAGTGGCTGTCTGTGTACGCTGGCTCTGGGGGATGGAGCCGGGCGCCGGCTGTTGGGCTCTGGAGATGAGTGATCAGGTGCTGTCAGCTGCCGCCCAATCTAACCCTTCTCCGCCTGCGCCATCCCAGCCAAGATTGAACCATTTCCAGCTAAACAGGGTCATGGGTGAAACACTCAAGCCAGACGCCAAACACTGAGGGTTTCATGACTGCATACACATGCAAGCAGTCTTTCGGGGTAAGGCAGACTGTCAGTTAACTGAAAAGTAAAACAACTGTTGTTGTCATGGTTCTGTACTCCATCACACTGAATTTAAAATGAGACAATGACTGTGATATTAAAGGGGCAGTTTGTTATTTGTCATGTCATGCAGTATTTTGTTAGGCAGAATTGAATCCCTCAGCCTCATCAGTTTGACAGAACGTATCAGTCTTTGTGCAGCAGTGTTCTCTCACTACAATACCAAGCATTCTTTATGCAAGTACATCATACAACCACTGGGAATCCCTGTGGTGTCAACCAATTCTAACCGCTACCCTATAGACCAATTTGGAGCAGACATCATGGATACGTCACTGGCAGGTGTGTGTGCACTGTGGAGGCAGAAAAACAGCAGAAATAAGTGGTGTGAAACGGGCAAGATCCATGGAATAATGACCAAGAATAATGCCGGAATAGGCCTGGGAAAACAAATGACCTTCACTTTTATAGAATACCACCATCAGAGACACCCTTTGAAGCAAAATGCAGACGTTTATGGTCGTCCATGATGTGCGTGCACCGTCTGTCCTTCCCTTCCTGACAATCAGCTCAACCTTAAAAAGCAGTGCGGCTGCATGGCATGACTAGCCTACATTAGAGCATTTGAATTTGATGGATACAGTAGATCCAGATATTATTCAATTATGCAGTTCATAAAGGGCAAACTGTATTAGCCCTACATTAGCCTTACAGCATGAAATAGTATTTAGACCAATGACTAGAAATAACATTTTCCGTAAGCATAGATAGTAGCAGCAGCAGTAGTTCTAGTGATTTATGTCGTTCTAACATACATTAAACAATGAAAAAGAGTGCTAACCCAGCCATGCAAGTGCAGTTTGCCATCAGGATATAGTTGTTTGACTTGTTTATAATAGCCCATGTCTGTTTTTTTATAGCTGTGTTTATGTCCTTGTCACTGGCCAGATAGTACGTTGGTCCATAATACACAAAAACCTTCAAACAATTCTCGGTATTCAAGGTCCTGGACCTGACCGCTAAGTACGAAATTGTATGCGTCGAGATTTTTGTATAGCTTGAGTGTTCTTTTGTATAGGTGCTGGGTTTTTCCACAAGGTATGTGAAGACGCCCAGCCGCTGTAACTTTGGCCATTTAGTTCGATCCTTGCCCCATTGACCAGACAGTGAGTAGAGGCCAAGAAACCTCTCCCCATTGCTAAGGTTTAAGCTTGTTAGTGTACAACAACCTGTCTTCTGCTGGCAAACCGTTAAAAGAACTTGAGAAGGTGCCTGCATGATCCATATTCCTATATTCCTACAGCTCTGCCCACGAAACACATCATCTCCGTTAACAAACACGAAAAATGGTCAATAGCTACTGATCTATAGGCCCAACACAACCAAGCATTAGTGTAACTTACCTCAGCTGTCCCTCAAAATCATAAACAAAACAGCGATTCTATCTTTGTTCAGCCCCAAATGGACACCAGAAACAAGTTTTTTACCTTTTCAGACGGAGAAAAGGAACCAAATTGAGGTCTACATAGCTAGGAAGCTACTTTGCTAACTGTTGCTTTTAGCTTGTTGTAATGGCCATTTGATGAGGCATTATTGTCGTTTGAGTAATCAGTTCTGTCTTTTGAAATGATGATTTGAAAGCCAAGACTACAGTTTTACAGCTGCAACATATTTGGCTTCCTAGCAGTAACTTCCTTATGAATTTGCTAGCTAATGGGAAAAGAATATTCAAAACAGAAATCCACCCTAAAGATCCTGAAATCAGTTGGAATTTTTTAAAAGTTCCTCCTTCACGATACATCAACACTTCAGAGTCATTAAACTGGAAAATTTCTGATACGGGGCAACTCAAAGTAGTCATGTTTCCCTTTAAAGCGCAGAATTTAGAGTAGATGCTAGATGTGCCTTTGTATCTAGAGCCTGTTGCTGTTGTCTTTCAACATGAGAGCCAAAAAAGTGTCAAATGCATCATGATGCTATAAAGTCGGAATACATTTAAGAATTTAACACTGGAACAGCTCTGCAGTGTTTTCATCAGGAAAAAGGAAGCTTCTGCTCTGTGTGTTTTAAGATGATCTAACTACAGACTAAATAGTAGTAGACTAGGTTTTATTATTGGTTTATTATTGGTTTTGCTGAATAAACTCTAATTCACACCAGTGGAAAAGCACTGCAGTGTCGCATTGAAGATCAGTCAAAGTGCAGTTATAGACATAGAGAACAATGCAAGCTCAAGTTCATCTCAGGATAAGTTTAAATCTTACGGATAAGTATAAATTTCACATTCTAACTTAATGTACTCATAGTTTTCATACATGTTTTGTGAACATCATTTAGTGAGTTTATCACGTTTGCTATCAGTTAACTCTTCAAACTTGTTGTTTTCCATCTTAAAGAAATGAGATGAAATGCTGAGGGGAAAAAGATGATTAGCGCTTCAGATTAATTGCCTACTCTGTGTAAATTTCAAATCACATGTGACCTACTATGGCATTTTGTGGTTCGGTTCTGGATTTAATTTAATGCATTAAAAGTAAGATGATGAGTGGCGCTCAGAGACAGTGAGCAGCACTTTCATTAAAAACTTTCATGCTTCTTTAAAAACAATGGTTTGGTGTTTTTTGAATGCAATGGGTTTCCATGTCCGAGCAGCTGCACACAAGCCTAAAATCACTATGCGCAATGCCAAGCGTTGGCTGGAGTGCTGTAAAGCATTGTACCACTGGATTCTGGATCAGTGGAAAGGTATCCTGTGGAGTGACAAATCATGTTTCACTATCTGGCAGTCTCATGAATGAATCTGGGTTTGGTGGAAGCCGGGATAACGATACCTACCGGAATGCCTAGTGCCAACAGTAAAGTTTGGTGGAGGGGGGATAGTTTTTCTAGGGCTGTTTTTCGGGGTTTGGACTCAGCCCTTTAGTTCCAGTGAAGGATAATGTTAATGCTACAACATACAAAGCAACAGTTTGGGGAAGGCCCTATCCTGTTCCAACATGACTGTGCCCCTGTGCACAAAACGAGGGCTTTAAGCCACGGTTTGATGACCTTGTTGCGGAGGAACTCCAGGGGAGTCCTGACCTCAACCCCACTGAACACCTTCGGGATGACTTGGAATGTGGATTGCCAGCCAGGCCTTCTCCTCCAACATCGGTGCCTAACATCACAAATGCTCTTTTGACTGAATGTCCCCACCTCCGCCCCTCTTTATACTTGTACTGAAAAACTGCCATCACAGCAGCCATATGTAAAGCACCTCATTTAAATGTTTCAGCAGTCCTGTAAAAACAAATCTGGCCCCACCTCTGGCCCCAGCCTTATTGGTTCCCTGAAAACAGGAGACTATAAATAAAAAGGCTATATGGTCCTATGTGGCCCATCCAACATACATGTAATTACCCTGTAATTGATGTCATAATCATTGTTTCACATTGTGTCAATGTCTGGTTACTTACTGACTGAAGTGTATGTTCTTTATCATTTGTCGCGAGCCGCTCGGAAAGAGTAGCCAAAGCTGACAGTTTAATGACTGAAATAAGCGGCTGGCCTTTGAGCAAGTCTCCTGTAGTGAATTAGAAAAGGCTGCAGGCTGATGTGACTCATGAGCGTGTTCAAGTACCTATCCAATAGTTCAAGTACATATTCGATACTTGTAAATGGCAGAACAAAATGTAAATGTTCCACAATCAACAGACACAAATGTCAATCACCAAGCAGCGTCTGGGATACGTCATTTCTACTTCACTTCTTCCTGCAAGCGCAGGAACATTTCAGTTGAAATGCTTTACTTCCGTTAATAATAGTAATTTTCTGCAGGCAGAGGCTCTGAGAATGTGTTTTTAAAAGCCTGACATTCATGGAAATTAGAATTATTGGATTTATCCTGCTTTATTTACGAATCCGAAACTCCTTTTTGTCAATCCTCTGATAACATCAGGCAGGAAAGATGCTCTCCAATGCAAATCTTATCCCACTAATTAGTTTTAAGAGCATGATTTCCTGGAGTCCATCGACAAATGACTCACGTAGAAACAATTAAAGAAATGTTACCATGGCATCTGTGTATTCGTCCAGCTTGTCGGAGGACACGTCCTTTTTGTGGTGTTTGAACAGATCCTGGAGGAAACCCTGTAAGAGAAGCCAGTAAAATGTCAGGAGAATCAAACAATCAAACATTTTTTAGTACATAAGAGAAGTTAGACATCTCTACTTTAGAAAGGCCTCACATTGGTTAAGAAAATCTGTGAAGTTAAAGTTATTTCTTACACTTTAAATGAACTATGCTTGACCACTGTGGTGACTGAAACCCATAAAATCAAACCCATAAAAATCCCCAACAGAACAGTCATTCAAAGTGTATTAAAATGAGCACTGAAGCAGTCTGAAGGAGAATCCGCCTGAATAAGAAGAATGGAAGGCTTACAGCAGTCGGTTGCAGCTGAGATGAGATACGCTGAGAACTGGCAGGAGAATCAGTGTTCAACCTCTAAGGCAGCAGGAGATAACAACAGCCTCAAAGGGCCTTGATTGACTTCACTCGCACAACCCACATTGTGTACATGTACATGTACAGGATCAAAAGGCATCAGGCTGTGACTAAGCGTCCCTTGGAAAGATGTGGCGCGGCATAACCTACTAGAGGGTAACTAAAATGAATAGCCGGAGTACCACAGTACAGAGTGTTCCCACCTGTTCAGCTGTGAGTAATGTTTTTCTGATTGAGAGTGTGTGACGTCCTCACACTGCCATGCATCACACTTTTGAAGAAGACGGACGAAATAGTTGTCTGTCTTAGCGCTTTTGTTAAGGGACATCATTGTAATGCTCTCTCAAAAAGTGTCTGTTGTCAGTTGGGACCTACTAAGCATCAACAATTAGAAGCAATTTGGCCAATTTAGGCTTGTACTTTAATAAATGCATGCAATTAATGAAAAAGACAAATTGTTAATTATTCGTCTGGCAATCAGGTAAAATGATTGTGACAGGCCTGAGTGTTATTATAAAAAATTAAAAGTTGACAATGTTGTATACACAGAATGGTCATTATGTGACTGATTTTATTAGCATAATTCACCTACTATGTAGTTACTATATCTTATTTTGTTTGTTTTTGCTAAATATTTTGTCCTTCCTGCCCTTATTCTTGTAAATTTCCACATAAGGGTTGAGAAAGCCCATCCCCCTTTTAGCACTTTATGCTACGGAGTGGTATGGCAGTGTATGTGGTGCTTAGGCCGGTCATGATCATGAAATTTTAGCTGACAATGAATTACTATACAAACAACTGTAATGTACAATGTAATTTTCATTTTGATCACCATTAGCAACTATTACAGCAGAAGCCTGAAGTGGACAAACTGGCTGATGAGCTATTTTGCTTCCTAGTTGTTGATAATTAGTAGCTCCTGGAAGAAAACAGGAACAGCTTGAGCTCAAATAAGCATTATTCACTACTGCACTACACCTTCTAAAGGTTACAGCAACTTTTGTTGTTTTTAGCAACATGGGAGTGTTTTATTTTATGCATTTGCTTTAACCTTCCGCCAAGCCCAATTCACATCTGTTTGGGTTGCAGTGTAAACATTTGATTGTGAAAGTAAACAACTGCGATTGGATCAACTAATTGCGATCAGGCAGTGTGCTAGGTGGTGTTGGCTGAGAGTGGTCCAACACGCTAAAAATATCCAGCTAAGAGTGTTCGTGTTGTCAGAAACAACAACAGTCTCAAATTGCACATCAGCAAGATGGACCTACGAGATAGGGCTTTCTAATAAAGTGACCAGAAAGTTTGTTGCGAAGTCTCGTCTGTATTAACTCATTGACTGCTGCTGTGCTACCTTCAGCTCCGCGGCTGATATGTATCCACTGCTGTCCGCATCGTACTTCCTCCAGATCTGCGTAGAGAAAGAGGAAACAACTTCACCCGCATGCTGTAACAATCTCACACGCAACACCATCCAGTGAGCTCTCATCAGCCCTTTCTACACACTAGTCTCAATGTACACTAGGGTCAGCATTAGCATTCCTGATTAGAACAGGTCAGGTGAAGGGAAAGAAGGTGAAGGATGATGTGATGGTGCGGGACCTCACCTTCATAAACTCCACGCTGTTGTCCAGCGGAGCCTCACGGCGGAATATCAACAGGAAGTTCTCGTCCTCCGGCAGGATCATATTAGCGAGCTAGCAGACGCACCGTAAACACACAAAGGAAACAATATGAAGAGCAATAAGGTCACAATAGCACACAACTGCCTGGTTAGCTTCAATGAAATCGATTCAAGTTCCAGCCTTGAGGCCCCATTATTTCTTTGAGTGGTCTTCTGGCTAGCATTGTATATGCCAGATGATTTCTACTTAGATTAAAAAGCCTTTTAATGGTCCAAGAGCAGGTCACGCACTGCTCTATTCTTCCCAAAGGACATTTCAGTAATTTAACAAAAGACGGCCACATGGCAGAAATCCACTCCCCCACAGTTTGATATATGCAATGCAACGAATGCGTTTTAAAGAAAAGGCCCAAGATACACTACACTCAAACATCTTTGCATCTCACATGCTCATACTTTCAAGTGGCTTGGCACCCACCCTACAGTAATAGGCCACTAACCCTGAAATATCCACCACCTTCGACCACCTGCGCCTCTTCTTTAGATTGCTCTCCTACACGATGACTCACTCCTTGCCTATAAAACTACATAGCTTTATCCTCTCTTGCGTCAAGGACAATATGGAAATGGATGTTTGTAGCTGCCTGATGGCTTAGCGTGAAACTCAGAGAGAGAGAGAGAACTTGAGGCCTCCAGAATCCACCGCCCCTAATTACATTGCTTTCCCTTAGACTTGGACCGTGATCAACACTCCTGTTAACAAGGTGCCAGCAGATACAGGCCGTAAATCATAACCACAGCAAAGTCCGCAATACGGCATACGGAATACACAACGACTACTCTCTAGAACGTCCCCTGAATCCTCCCTTTAGATTCTTCAATAATATCTGGACACTCCTAAAACCACTTTAAAACCTTTCTTTTGGCGAACACAGGCCAAAGAGCAGCCGCATGTCTGACGTCCTTCAAAGTGTTATTAGATTATTCATAATATCAATCAGCATTGCTGGGATGATTACTTAAAGATCTAATCTGCTACTTTTTTTTTCAAACTGTAATGGGATTACTCACAGGAACGTGGAAAGCGATATCAGGATTGTTTAATTGCAACTGCTAAAAGTAATAAAACAACAGAACCATAATATAATTTGAGCATAGTAAAGACCTACGTGCTCATTTTGTAGAACCGAGTTTGTTTTTGTAATTTGTTTTATCCGAGTTTTTTTTTTTTTTTTTTAATCTGCAGTAGCCGTGCACTGTTTGATACTGCGTTTTCATTGCAGTGACCCAAACTATGGGCATGACAATCAATGACTGTGTCACATATCAACAATCTGATTGGTCATAGCTCAGCTCATTCGCATAAAGTTTCTCAGAATAACCGCTACCATGTGACATGTTGAGAATGGTCCACTGCCAAAATAATAACAGTTATGTGGTCAGAAATGGACCAATGATCGATGGGGTAGAGGGGTGTCCACGTCAACAGATGGGCTAAACCACATCTACATAGTGGACCTACAAGGTAGGTGGATCCTAAAAGTCACCAAGGGAGTTTTAATAAAGTGGATGGTATTACCTTGGTGTGCTTTGGGAAGCTGTAACTGCTGTGTCTTTCGGTGCTCATGGCTAAATATCATTAATAATGTGCTAGTGGTACAAGATCTGGTTCAAGCCTGCCGTGTGTAAGACATTTGGAACGGAAGAAACCAGGTTAATTAGGATGCTGTGACAAAAGTCTGTAACGCTCTATCCGTAGCTAGAGGTGCTTCCGTGCTGGTTACCACTGATCACAGCCACAGAGTGTAGAGGATTGATTTTTCCTTCTGTAGAATCTTTCAAGAGACTTTCAAAGCTGCCCAGATAAATGATTCCATGTTGTGTTCTTTTAGCACGTAGTTCACATAATGCCATTTCTTAGAATTTCAAATGTGCAGCTTTTTAAACTGTACATATAAAATCAGACCATTTTTCTGTTTGCGACTTTCAGCACATCAAAGTGCTTACTGTGGTTGGGGGAAGTACCATGGTGATGCTAATCTTCTCATCTAGTCATAGTGCCAGCAAATTATCAGCTAACTCAGTGGCATTAAACCTTCGTTAAAACCTTTACCCCTCATAGCCACCTTCATTTCTGGTAGAACTGAATGATATTTGGAGGGGAGTCACATTGTGATATTGCGATAAATAATGAGATTTTTGAAAGAAAAAAAAAAACCAAACTGTTCTCATACAAGCTGCGTGCTATCACCATACCTGTTCAGCTTGTATGCTGAGCATATAAAAAGAGAAGAAGGACTGAAGGAAGATGATTCAAGATTCAAAATTGGTGGAAGAAACATCAATAACCTTTGATACAGGGATGACATGACACCATGACACCTGATAGTTCTTATAAGGAAAGCTGTAGAAGCGCTGAAAAGATGGGATTTTGGCTCAATATGAAGAGCACAATGGTTACGTTGCAGTATTTTCAAACTGCATTGCGCCTTCTACTATACTGAAAACACATTAGGGAACCGTTGATGTGACACAATTAAGAATTGGCCTCCGTATTTATTGACCAACATTGTTTATGCACATGTTTACGGCTCAACATGTTGTGCGCTCTTGATTTCGTCAAGATGCTCACAGCACACGATAAAAACATTTTCAGTGATTGGTTAGAGGCTTCTTTGCGTTGCGCAGCCTTATGCAATATTAGCCGATGTTGTGAGGCCTGATGTCTCAATATTGATTAACAAATGACATACTGTGACGGTCTAGACGATGTGAGTGTGGGAACTGAGCAGAACTTTTGAGGTATATTTTGGCTTAAATGTAACTAAAGCACTGTTCAGAAGATGGAGAGAATGTAAAAGGGGTGGGGTGTGGGGGGGGTACCTCCTGAATTTGCAGGCGGCCATCAGCGGTGACATCATAGGCAGACATAAACCTGGTCTTCAGCTGCTGCACCTTCTCCTCTGTTATGTTGTCCTGAAGAAACAAGGACAATAAGACCGTTACCATGACCACTCTAAATCTGTTTACCCAGCCCTCCCTCCCACTCACACACAAATACATTAAGGTACGTGAACATGTGCATCAACGTGGCTTTCCTTACAGGAAAAGTTCAGCATTTCTCCATTTAGCCCCCCCCCTTTTTTTTTT
>JAILXH010203392.1:0-10162 GCA_023558415.1 Piaractus mesopotamicus
AAGAGGTTGATTAGCTGGAACAGGATGGCAAATTGTGGTTGAAACTAGGCTCTGCAGGAAGGTAGTTCTCCAAAACCAGTGTTGGAATGGCATACATGACATTTTATTTAAATGGCCCATAACATGGAAAACAAATGTTCCTCACTACAAGAAATCAAAGATGTAGTGTGTGAACAATGCTAAAGGTTTAAAACATTCTAAGCACTCCCCAGTCCATACAGTCCACACACATAAACTAGACTGCAAAAACAGCCTATATTTATTGTACTGTTTTTGTGATGTCATAAAAACTAACTCATTTAAATACATCCACCTATTCAGGCTACAGCAGCTTAGCCCTGCCCATTCACGCTGAAGTTGTACGAAGTGTTTTAGCCTGGACTGCTTTTTGAATAAGGCACAATACAGTATAGCCAATCAGAACAGAGCTCTTGAACATATGTCAGTCTTAAAAGTCTAAAAACAACCTGTATTTGGTACATAAATCCACATTATAAGTGGACCTTGGGACAAAATAAGGTGCAAAAGAAACAGATACAGGCCATTTGATCACTCTTACTCATCACTGACTGAAACAAGCAAAGTGTCAAAGGTGCAGATTCTAAACTTCCAATCACTACCACATTTGTGTTTATAAATAGAGAAGATCAGGAAAAGCTATTGCTGTGTACGGTCTTGATTTGTGGAAAGAGAAAATATGCTTTATATTTTTGTCATTTTTTTGATGTTGAGCCTGTCGATACAGAATGTAAATCAAATGTACACATAAATGATTTAAGTAATTAGGTAAAAGGTGAATGATTATGTAATTCTAATTACATATACATCATTATATAATGTAAAGCAAACTTAATGTGAGCCTACACACTGCAAAGGTTATCAGCCAAATCTCTAAACTCCTCTTTGAAGGCTGTGAATTCTTAGACCTTACAGAAGTCTTCAGATAATTCATGACCATGAAAGGAACCTTAGCAGACAGGAAGCTGAGCAAAGGCTTTACCCACAAGTAGAGGTTGGCTAGAAATTACTGTGTAAACCCACGGTAAGTTCACTTATTTCTCTTCACAGCCTAGTCAGACTGTAAGGTGCTCCAAATGTAAGTAATCATTTTGTTCTTTATCCAATTATTTACTGCAGCTACGGCTACTTATGGATGTACGTAATGTTTCAAATGGATTGAGGAACAGGCGTTTTTTTGTGGGGCAACACAGATCTAATAATATCCTACTTACTTCTAAACCTGAATTTCAGTTTTTTATAACATTGGCTCTAATAGTATGATAATGCTGAAAAATGCTCAGAAATATTCCATGCTTATGGTTATTTGTGATAATTAACAGAACTGTCTGTTGATTCTTCCATTACTACATCAGTATCAGTATGTTCATGTTGAACAATGCACAGAAATATAGTCGTACGCTATTGTTTGAACACCCTCAGTCAAATGTTTTGTTGATTTTCAAAGTAAACAATAAGTGAACCCATCCTCTACAGGGAATAAACTTAAACATGGCATTTTCTGCTCATTTGAATTTAACATATCTAGGGGAAAAAAACATAAAATATCAATTAAAATGTGTAGAAATATGTTCTCTGCAGCATGACTACTTATTTTCATACAGAAAGTCAACAAAATATGTAACGTGACCAGAGTTACTTTTGCATACAACTGTACTCCGTGGTCATGCTGTACCACTTTACAATAAGACTACCCTCATAAAGTGTATAGTTTCAAATTATTTAACTAATAGTTATTAATTAGGTCATAAACACCTTAAAATCATTAATAAGAAGTTAAAAGTGCAACATTGAGCTGTTATATCTGATAAATTTGAATATCTGATAAAGCTGAGAGGTTCAATGCTGAGCGATGGAAAAGAAATATGTAACTAGCAAGTAAGTAAGTAACAAGCAAGATCGGAGGGTTAACAGTATAGATAACTGTGGGCTCACTATTTGGCAAGCAACAAATCAGTGTTGCCTCACTTTTTATTTATGTGTTATATCTGCCTTCATTTTTAGGTGTTTATGGCCTAGTAAACCATTAATAAACTAATTCTGAATCATTCATAAACACTTTATAAGGGTAGTCTTATTGTAAAGTTATTGTAAAGAATATGACTTGTTTTTAGCTAGCTTTAATCGTATCACACAAAAATATTCTATGGTCATTGAGATTTGTGATAAACGTAAGTCATCTTTAACTTCACCATTCAGTATTGGCTGTGTCCAGGATGTAAATTATATTACAGTGTTTTTCAGAGTAGAACTGGGCTCTGTTAACAATTCCTCTTTGCTTAAATTCATTGTGTAGATGAACAGCACAGACCTCTCCTCAAACACAACCTGTTCACTGGAACCCCCACATGTCTCCATCGGCGTGCTCCTCTGCCTGGTTCTCCTGCTTGGACTTCTCCTCAACATCTTCAGCCTGTGGGTCTTCACACGTCGCATTCGGCAATGGAAGCCTGGAACCATTCTCCAGTTCCACCTGGCTGTTAGCGATGTCATTGTTTGTCCACTAGCACCCTTTCTTATGGTTTACTTCGCTCAGAGCGAAGACTGGCCTTTCGGGAGCCTCATGTGCCGGTTCAAAATTGCCTTGTTGACAGTTCACTTTTATGGTAGTATCCTCTTTCTTACTCTCATCAGCGTCCACCGTTACATATCCGTGGTCTACCACAGTCAGGACTCCTGCATGAAACAAAAGGACTTTGTCAAGAAGCTTTGCGCAGGGGTTTGGCTTGTTGTGCTGATAAAAGGAGGGGTGTGCCTTTGTCTTTTGGATGTAAGCACAGTAAACAACCATACACTATGCCTAAGCATCCACCAGAGAGAGAACACTGATGTGTATTTTGTCATGAACTTTATTCTACTCATTCTTGGCTTCCTTGCTCCATTCACCGTATCACTGTTCTGCTACATCCGCCTGGCAAAGTCTGTGTCCAGCATCAACGCCTGCCACCAGAAGGGCAAGCTGATAAAGAGCAAATCTCGCAAAACGGTGGCTGTTTGTGTGGTCATATTCGGACTCTGCTTCTTGCCCATGAATGTGGTTCGCACTGTGGTTGTGGTGGTCAGAAAATACTTTGCCAACAACTGCAAACTTTTTTATCAAGTGGAAACTGCCTATTTTGCATCATGGATCCTGTCTTCAGCCAACTGCTGCCTCGACCCACTTATCTACTGTTTTTCCTCGCAAAACTTCACGAAAGCCATCTACAGCTCTCTGAGGAAAATTGGGGCTAGGATCCAAACACCTCGCGAGGACCAGGAGCATAACAGTGCTCTAAACACACATATCACTCGCTCTGCTGGGACAGGTAATAAGGAAAATAATTCAGACACTCGCTAGATTTTATGCCTGACTATATACAAATGTTCAGGGGCATCACAGCTAGGGGAATACTGCAGCTGACTACGTAGCACCCCAAGGTGGAAGGGGCCCTCAAAGGGCCTGGACTAAAAATTTTGCTTTGGTATAATCTTTTATAGCCAAAGGTTGGTAGACACCTTCTAATCCAATGTTTCTTCCAAAATCAACGGTGCAGTAGCAGCCTCTACTTCTCTGGGAAGGCTTTACACTAGATGTTGGAACATCTAGAGCATTAGTGAGGTACTGATGTTGGATGATTAGCTCTGGATCACAAATGTCACTCCAACTCATGCCAAAGGTATTGGAAGGAGCTCCATCACTCCAGAGAATGCAGTTCTACAATGCTAATGTACTTTATAACCCTTTGGTTGATGCTTGGCATTTTGACCTGAGGCTCTGGTGAAGCTGCTCCAAAGTGTCCAATTCCATTGTTCATTGCTTTTCTATGGAGATTATACAAGCTGCATGTGCACAATTGATTGCAGCTTAAAGTAGCTGAATTCATTAAATGGAGTGTCTATAGTGCTTTGAACACACATATATGAATATACTATAATTAAATATAAGTAGAAAACATGAAATATATATTTAACAAACAATTACATAGAAAACTCATCAACTAAATTTAATATCAAACATAATAATATAATATCATTTGTCAGTATTTACTGTGTGTACTCATTGCCTACAGCTTTCAGACAAATCTGCAGAGATATTTTTCCACGCCACCAAAGTTCAGTCTTAGAAGTTGTTTGCATTTTCTGCTTCTCATGATCCAAGTAAATTCATACATTCAGTTTATTCGCTGATTTAGAGATGTTGGCTCTGGGGCAGCATTGTTCTGAAAACACCAGTAGCTTCTTTGTTTGATGTGCACATGTTCTGTCTTTGTCTATTTACTTTTCTCAAGATCTTGATCTTCACTTATCTTTTAAAGATGAAACACTGACGTACCGTTTATCTGATGGTGAGAGTTTTGGTGGTCTACCAGGTTTTGTATGTCTGTTCAGAGTTTCATTTTCTTTTACCTTTTAACCTTTCAACACCCAGTTTTGGAAAGTCCGGGGGGAGCGAGGCCAATTGTGCTCTCTTGGACTCCCGGCTACGGATGGCTGTAGCATCACCAGGGATCGAACCGTCTGATGTTAGCAGCTGATTACTATGATCTGACTGACCAAGCTACCCTTATGGTACCTCTAAAAATATTATCAAGTGTGTATGATCAAATGACAAAACTTAAAAAGGAAGTGCCGGCTTTGCAGCGTCATAGTGTATACTGCTAAAGTGACACTCACACCTTCTTGTTTCCTTGTAATGTATCACTTGTAAGAATGGGGACATGAAAAACAAAACATGATCAGTCCCAGACGTTGCGGTAAGTGCGCTGCTTGTCTTACAGTGTGTGCCCTTCAGTAAATTTACTTGCAGTTTCGAGCACTCTAGCACTTTCAAAACATTACTTTTTTGTCTGGTAAACATTTTTTGGCACTGCTGCATACTTGATGGTACCATTACATGCATTTTTTTTTATTACATTAAAAACTTTATTTGTTTTGGGAATTTCAGAGGACATTATTTTATGTTTGTGACCATTTTGTGGTCCTTTTATTGTCATTGTCACTGAAGATTCACCATTATTTATTAGACTGACATTTCTGTTTTCAGTTTTGGACTTATTGTTGAAATCCATAGAAGAATAAAGTACTGCCCTGCCCCACATCAGCAACTTCTCCTTCCTCTTTTTTCCTCCCCTTCGCTGGTGATTGGTGTTTAAATACATTCACTTTCTCAGTCTCTACTCAAAATGGACATCTCAGTTCCTACAACGGCTGTCATCTCGCAGAACAGCAATAATGGCTCGGAGAAAGACTGTCCTCCAGAAGCTCAGCATGTGTCCCTCACCGTGCTCCTCTGCCTGGTCTATCTGGTGGGGCTTTTTCTCAACGGCTTCAGCCTGTGGGTCTTCACCTGCAAAATAGGCAAATGGAGGACTGGCACTGTTCTGCAGTTCAACCTGGCCATTAGTGATGCCATCGCCTTTCCAGCCACACCGCTGATGGCTGCCTACTTTGTCAAAGGGAGCAACTGGGAGTTTGGAAATGTTGCATGCCAACTGAAAATAGCCCTGTTTAGTGCTCATTTCTACGGCAGCATCGCATTCCTCACCCTGATCAGCATTCATCGCTATGTGATGGTGGTCCACATCAAACGAGCTTCACTAATGAAAAGGAAAGGCTTTGTGAAGAAACTATGTATTGGAGTGTGGTGTTTTTTGGCGGTGAAAGCCATCATCTATGGATTTCTTCTGCCTGTTACAACCGATGAAGGCCACCAGCAATGCCTTTCCATACACCAGAAGAAACTTACGGACGTGTACTTCACCATCAACTTTATGCTCTTCATTTTTGGCTTCATCATACCTTTCACCATATCTGTGGTTTGCTACAGCCGCCTGGCCCACTCGCTGTCCCGCGTCAACGTGAACTCCCCTCAAGGCCAAGCAATCAAGAAGAAGTCTCTGAGGATGATAGGAATATGCCTGGTCATCTTCGGACTGTGTTTCCTCCCTCTCAATATTGTGCGGACAGTTGGTGTTGTTGTTAAGAAATACTACCCCATGCACTGTCCTCTTCTTCTACAACTGGAAACGGCATATTATGCAACCTACATCTTGGGAGGAATCAACTGTTGCTTGGACCCCCTTATTTACTTCTTTGGCTCACATAATTTCAGCAAAGCATTTAGAAAATCTCTGAGAAAAATAACGGTCAATGAACAAGAAAGAGACAACAGAAGTGAATCAGACACAGTAAGCTACTCTGCAAAACGAAGTGCTGTTTATACAATATCTACATGAATGAAAATCAACCAATTATGCTTTCATTTGGTGTTTCTAGTTATTATATTATGGTGAATGTACTTTTATTTGTTTCTGCAGAAATTATTAAGATATTTTTATCACTTTCACTTGTCATTTTGCTTTTAGCTGTTTCAAAAGTAAAGCTTTTTTGTAAAGATCACTGAATGAATGATATGTACAGATGTGAGTATTTCTGAATATCATTAGTATGTTTCCTGTGGAATATCAGCTTACATATGAAGCTTAAGTGTGAACATCAACCAGGAACAAGAGTGCAGAGGTTCTGTAATATCTGCAACACAAAAAAACAATGGATTGCAACATGGCCTGCACACTCACTGCACACTCATAGAAAGATCTGTTTGAAATGAAATGCATATGAAAATGAAGAACTCTACCGTTCCCTTTAGTGTATCCGGCTTCTTTTTTAATGTCATGTATTACATGCATATGTAGTACACTCTTAAAAATAGGTTCCTAAATGTTCCTTGTTCTGTAGGGTTCTAGGAAAAATGGTTCTCAATTCTACATATGTCATAGGATATTCTAGGATGTTCAATTCTAAGATAATTGGTATATTAATCAACATGGATGTTCCTCAAGGTACAACTTTCTTCACACTTACACAGCTCATTTAGAGTAAGTACTGTTATGTTGGGGAAATAATGACTGATGAGGCTGAGGGATATAATTGTAGTTTTAGGTTCCTTTAACCTTAGGAATTGCTCTCTACTGTTCCCTTTATTTAATTAGTTTCAAGGGCAATTCCACCAATTTTTCAACAATTCTGCAGTATTACAGGGTTAAGATGTAAACAAAGTCATTCAGAGTGCTTTGACGTGAAATGCTCCACCGAGAAAATTACCAAGTCAGAATATTTCATAATAGTTTTGAGAAAAGGTTTTGGTCTGAATGTGTCTTGGTGGAGCAGTACACGTAGGGCATTCCTAAGCAAAATAGTCCCAGAAGAAAATGTATTTTCTCAGAATTGCCATTTTTTTCCATTATCTACACTACTTATGGTGGTATGGTGGTGCAGTGGGTAGCACTGTCGCGCACTGTCGCAAGAAGGGCCTGGGGTTGATTCCCTGGCTGGGCAAACAAGGTCCTCTCTGTGTTTTTGCATGTTCTTCCTGTATCTGTGTTTTTTTCCTCCGGATGCTCTAGTTTCCTCCCACAGTCCAAAGCTATGCAGTCAGGCCAATTGGAGATACTAAATTGCCCCTAGGTATAAATGTCTGTGTGTGTGAGAGAGAGTGAGTGAGTGACAGACTGACTGACTGTGTGTCTGCTCTGCGTTGGAGTGGGAACCTGTCCAGGGCATTCCCTGCCTTTTGCCCAGTGAGTGCTGGGATAGGCACTCGTGACCCAGGAGGATAAATGGTTTAGATGATGACTGAATGAATGGGCATTACACATAAAAATTCAGAAGACATGTAGGTACATTTGTGGTAATGGATAGTAAATAAAATGGTTATATTTGTATGGTAGACACTGTGACCCCTGGTTCCTATCACCATGACTGTAGAGAGATCTTAGTAGCCTATATAAGTTTCTCAACAATAAACCAATTTGCATAAAAAAAAGCTCTTTTGGCTTTGTTTCTCAACAAATGAACTATGCAAAAATGTTTAAAAGTCGATGGAATTGCCCTTTAATAAATACACTGTGTCCGTTGTCCATTTTTTGGTTATTATTGTGAAATGGATATTAGAAAAGTCACATACTTGCGTAAAATCAAAAGGGCTGTCATTTAAAAATACTCAGTACAGTACAAAAATACAGAAAATATTTACTTGAGTACAGCTCAGCTGTGTTTGGTGCTGGATTAGCGCACAGCTCCAGCCCCACCTGCCGAGCCAGGTGAGCGACGTGATGTCATGATGACGGGCAGAAACTCAGGTGGGGAAAGTTTCCTCCTCGAGCCGAGACGTGCAGGTCAGCCGCCTGTCCGCGGTGGCTGGAAGCACAAAAAAACAACAGAAGATGGGGAAACTTCAGGCGTTTGAGATCACTCTAAAAGACAACAAAGTGGTTTACAGTCCCGGCGAGTCCATCTCCGGCACTGTGAAAATCAACACTGCCCAGCCTATACAGTGCAAAGGTAGGAACGGTGTTCCCAACTCAATTAAATATGACGGAATATGTCCTGCCTGAATGTTTCTCACAGGTTAAAAGCAGGAAAAAAACGTCTTTTCCTTGTTTTGACCCGTAAAAACATTCAACATTGTGTGTTTTACCACAAACGTTAGGTCATATTTTATTTGCTCATTAAGTATAATGGGTTAATGTTTTATGTAGGACTGTTTTTAATCTGTAACAACAACATTCGGGAACAAGGTGTTTACCACAAACCCTGGTCACATTTTATTTGGCCAAAAGGCCTGGTAAATATGGCTATTAGTCCAGAGGTGAACACATCATATGAATGTTTTTGTTGACACTGCTTCCATGAAGTACTGGTTAGCTAGCTAAGCTAGCTAGTTGCTAAGTTAGCTAACGAAACTAGCTGCGGTGGCTGATGGGGGCCTGTCTTTACTGGAAGAAAGAAGCCGAAAGAGCAGCACTTAGAAAAAGGAAGGCCTTCTGCAAGTTCACACCACTGTTTGTGTGAAATATCTCTGTCACGCAGCTAAGTTATTAACATGTAATACAGTCGAAACCAGCGTTATGAAAGTGTTAGCTTATCAACGTCCTCAAATATTCCTACAACACACGAGGCTAAAGTTAGCGTCTCATTAGAATAAGGCGAACCTTCAAGGCGCCTGATTTTAACTGCTCCTTTTAAGGTGGAACGGCTAATTCCAATAAGAAGCCAACCTAAACCTCGTTAGACCGTAGAGGGAAAACAACAATACTTTTAGTAGCAGTGGTGTAGACCATGTTGGCTGTGTCATACAAACTCAATGTGTTTCGCTTTTTTCTATTTATGTTTCCATGATGTAGCCTGTGAGGAAATTATATTCTGTCCTCATATAGGTTAAGTGGTAATCAGTTGCTATAGATAGTCTTTTTATGAGAGTCTAACTTACAAAGAAAATGTAGAAAAAAGCTTGGCCTGCATCTTATAAATCTGCTGTTCAGCATTTGCTCTGCTGTTATTTTTTTTCCAAGTGGCTCATGTGTATTCAGCCCTCAAGCAACTCAGAAACCGGTCTGGACGGTTAATGATTCACAGTTTACCTTAAGATAAATTGCTAATCGGCACCTAATGAACTACTTTTAAAACCTTTCCTCAATTTTTTAAATTAAAGAGTTTGTTTTAGTATAGAAATGCTCCATTTGCTGTCCTGTCCATACGGTCTGGAATCTAAGCTGCAAAAAGGCCAGTTTTGAATGAAATGCTTTTGTGTCGTCACACAAAAACATACTTTTGCATATATTTGCCTGTTCATCACAATACAGGGCAGGCAGCCGTGTTTACTAGCTACTTATGTCAGTCTTACAGGTAAAGAAATAAAGAGAGGTTGGAAATGGTCATGTATAAATGAATTAAAACTATTTTTACATAAACCCACATAACTTATGTGGACTTCAGAGGAAAAAAATAATAAAATACAATAGAGCTGAACAGTTTGGTGATCATATCTAACTGCGATTTTTCTGATCAATATTGGGATTTAAATTGTGATTATTTATTTAAGGTCCAGGCCTTTTTAGATCCAGTATATTAAGGTAAATTTTCCAGCTTGAGACTAAAACTCTGTGCCAGGCTGACAGTTAGCTTTGGTTCTGACTGGTCTAACTTGTCTACAGACAGTTCACAAACTCAGTGGGCCTAATTCAATCATTCTTAAGAAGAAATTTCTTCTTAAAACCCACTTATGCAGTATACTTTGTATACTTTTACAAAGATTCTGACATTCACCAGTTTTCTTATTTAGGATTTGTTCTTGGCTAACAAAATCTACACACCCTCAAAAGCA
>JAILXH010203404.1:0-11317 GCA_023558415.1 Piaractus mesopotamicus
TAGCGGTGCCATAGAATGTTTGTGCCATTTCAAATTGGCACTTCTTATTTTTAAAGGTATGAAAATATGAATAAACCAAAGGGCTTTCACTTCTCCATTTAGCTTCTTATCTTTGAGCAGCAAGAACGCATTCACCATGTTTAATCCCTCGGCTAAAGCTCCATTGTGCTGTGCTTAATTTTGAGCTTAGAACCAGATTTTCAATTATATAAAGAGAAAAAATATTTAGGATGGCGCTTGGTTTCTTTATCTCAGGCGGGTTTATGCGTGCGTGGCGTTTCTGTTCTCTGCTTGTCTCGGTTTCGATAAAACAGTCCGCCTTCCTGTTCATCATCTCATTTCCATCATCATCATCATCTTCATCATCATCTCTCTTTTCAGCTGGTGAAACTTCAGAACGCGCTCCCTGCTGCCCCTGTGGGGGTCTGGGAGGGCAATCACAGCAGAAGCGGATTTTTGAGCCTGTGCCAGTCCGTCTCCCTTCACTGAAACTGAAGTTTGTTAATTTAATAACAGTTGGCAAACGTCCATAGCCCTGGCGGTCAAGTTAACCAGATGTGTTGTGTTCAGTGCACTGGCCTGTCTTTTTCTTCTTGACGTGCCTTATTTGTAACGCGCAAAGAGGCGTGGCACCGCATCCACACCACACCGTCACACTCCAGAGATAAGCAGAGGAGAATAAAGCCATCCTCAAATGAAAGCATCGCGTCCTACTGTGAAATAATGACTCGCGTAGAAAAGCGACCGAAACGTTTTAGTGAAATAAAATAAATAAATAAATAAATAAAAGCCTTCAACTTTTGAGTTCCCTATGTTATACATTAATAATCACTCTAACCCATTAAAATGTAACGATTCGGGTCTTCGAAAACAACGAAGCATCCTTCATCTTCTGAAAACAATGAGTCCATTGCACAAGACATAGACTGGTAGAAATGGTTCTGTAGCAGGAATGACTTCGAATAAAGCCCATGTGAGTCCCTCACACCTGTCCAGTGAGCGTCCCTCCCCGCCTTTCTGCACAACATACTTAGTGTACAGCTAAATTGTAAGTTATATCCTAGTAGCTCGTGGAAGATTGTAAACTAAACCAATATAGCAGCTGCACTGCTTTTTTCCTCAGCTAACCAGGTTATTAATGACATTGCATTCTGCACAGTTTATACAGTACAACATTTCTTTAACTCAGCAATAAAAAGAAGGCACTTTGAATCGACATGATCAAAATGTGTTAAGTGGATGCAAATGAATAAAATGTATTACATGAACACAATAATCACCGAAACAAGACAACTTAAAGAAGGCAATTGTGTTTATACATTATTTTATATATTATGTATATTGAGTATTATATATTGTATATTGTGCGCAACCTTTTAATACAATAAAACCATGAACCATTTTTCAGTGTATCATTAAAGACCAATATGCTGAATGTTAATCCCAGTACTTTATATATAACTTTAAACGTCATTAATTATCTCACTGTATTTATTATTTTTAAGCAAATGTATCTGTTGTAGAATTTCATTTTGCTGGAACCTTGAGCTTTATTATGACAGTTAATCATGTTAATCTCATTCGTTCATCGAAAATGAATGTAAGTTTTTTCTATGTACTTATCTTGCATGGGCGCGCGCTTAAAACAGAATTTAGCACTTTTAAGTTGCATTGCAACGTTCCAATTTAATTCATTTCAACTAATCAAATTCAAATAAATGAAAATCATTTCAGTTAAGCAAATTATATATAGCACTACCTTCGTCATTAGCCCGAATATCGTTTCAAACTTTTAACAAATTAACGAACAAATAAATAGATAATCAATAAGATATACAATGGGCGAGATATAATGAGGCATATATAATGTCTGACCACTACACAATGACTGAGCTTGAACAGTGTTATACACGGTGAGATACAAGCGTATTCTGCTTATAATTTGTTAATAGCTTGGAGAGATTGTTGATATAAGGAACGAAACTAAATTTGAATTTAGATTAGTCTCGTTGACTAAAATTTCATACTCTCTCTCATTCATCATTGCTTACTTTTCTAATGACGTCTTTATTCATTGTTTAAATTTGCTTCCGAAATTGCCCCTCCTTCCCCAAAAGCCAAAGCAAGTAATCCAGACCTTGCCTGAAACCTTAGCAGCCCCTTTTGAACATCACGGACTTCCACCCTACTGTACATTCCAGCAGTGACTTTATAAGCGCTATGAGTCGACTGTCGTTGACGAATAAAAAGTTCCACTTTGTTCTGGTCTTTGTTCATTTTTTGCTCAACAAATATTGGAAGCGAAGAAAAGTTCTGAATATGGATTTCATTGTCAGGCATTTCTTTTTTTTTTATTTCCCTGTTTTTCAAAGCGTCAAAGCATTGCGCAAATGGCGATTCTCTGGCTCACCATGCTGTGGGAAGAAGCTGGAGTATAGCATAGCCCTCATGTAGTCATAAAACTAAATTATTTCCAAATGCTTGTGTGATTTTGTAAAGCTTTATAATGGCCAGCAATGAAAGCTAATATAGATCATTATAAATCATTGGTTGCCTTTACAGAGGCAGCAGAAAACAGTAAAGATGCTTCTTTAGCCATTGTAGCTGGATATGTCCCTCAGATTACTCCAACATTCATCCCATTTTGGACTTTCATATGATGGCCACTGCAGCACAGTCAATGTATCAAACCATATTCAGTATATTGTAGAGGAATTAGTCGGACTGTTTCCTTTCAAGATAGAAAATGATCATGCCGTTGATCCTTTTGACAAGGTGTAACATGTACTATGTACTATAGAAAATTCAAAAGACACTGTCCTTCTTCTAAACACTGATTTAGAGAATTAGATTAATTCCAGATGACTTTATTTCATATGGCCATATGTGTAAATATACTCTTAAAAATAAAGGTTGCTAAATGTTTCTTGGCCTGGATGTATCCCAGACAGCTGTCAGTTCTGGGATGATTCTGGCTTTCACATGTGAGTGTTGGTTGGCTAGCGGGCAGATGTGTGGCAGAATAGAGCCAGATCCTGGACAACTTAATGTGGTTTTGCTTTGTGTTTATATTTGTGGACCAATTCTTGCATGAATGTTGTGGACCAGCAGTGTAGTTAGGCCAGATCTGGGCCTGATCCATTAGTTCTATGTACTTTACAGTGTGTGGGCCAAATTTGGGCCAAGGACCCACCTGTATACTTGGCCAGAACAAATACAAGAATGTGGCCCACAAGTAGCCAAGTCAAATTTTACTATCTGGTTATGGTTAAGGATAAAGGCTTAAATAGGATTGAACAAGGGTATAACAATGCTTCATGACATTGTGATACTGGCTGAATGTATTGTTACATCCCTAGTATAGAATCATTACATTATCTGGTGGTTCTTTAAACTTTGAAAGGGTTCCTACACTCACATCTCATTTATAAAAACAATTCTTTAAAGAACCATCAATGAAAGGTTCATTTTTTTAAGAGTGTGCAAAAGTCAGAGATCACCCTTTATTTATTTCATTTACAGTCAGAATGGCCATTAAGTACAAGTTATTGATTTTTGTGCATCAGGAAAAAATCAGAAAACATGTATTTAAAAGAGAATTACACAGTAGTCTCAACAACTAAATATAATATCAAAATTTTCCCTCTTTAATGTGTTCACCCTTTGTAATAGCTTCCAATAATTTTTGGAGATCAGTTTCTCAAAGAAGTCTACAGAGATATTTTTCACAAAGTGCAATCTTAGAAGTTGGTTATATTTTGTACTTCTAATGATCGAAGTAATCCAACACTTTCAGTGTTGTTGAGACTCTGGGGTGGGCAGTCCATTGTTCTGAGCACACCAGCAGCTTCTTTGTTTGCAAGTTTTCTTGATATTGTTGATGTCCCCTTTTCGGTGATGGCTTCTTGACAGCTACACATTCTTTCAGATCCATAGCATTGAGCTGTCTTCTCACAGTGGAAGGACGGATTCTCCTGTCTCTCAAATTCTAAAGCTTTAAGTGCTCTTTAACTGGTCACATTTTAGTCACATTTTAGTGGTGTACCAGGTCTTGCATGGTTGTTAGGAGTCCCATTCTCTCTATATCTACTAACAATTTAGAATTTTTATTTTTACTGATTTTCCTATGACTTTTCCCTTCATTATGCGAGGGGTTTATTTTATATCTAACCTCTTTGGAAATATATCCTAGAAAATTGTCAGCTTGTTCTAATTGGCAGATTTTTTTCTGGAAATTAAAAAAGTAAAGCATGGTTTCTGACTTTCGCATGTACTGTGTGTAGCAATTTTGACGTGTTCTTGTAATCAGTAGTTCCATATATATTACTTTAAAGCTATACAAATATGATTGCTTTGCACATTAATGTCTTCTTAGGCTGCCTGTCTCAAATGCCCGTGAGCGGTTCAAAAGTTTTTTCTACACCAAGCCCAACCTGGCATACAACCTGACACCATCCCCACACCTCCTTTAGTATTTTACTGTGATCTCCACTTTGTTCACTCATCATCAATAAGTCACATTTGTTTTGGTTGCCTCTTGCAGGACATTATACGGATGTTGTGAGTGATACATGAGTACAAAGCTGAGATGGTATACTTGGAATTTAACTCCTGATACTTTGTTAAAACATGCATCAGGGATCAAGCTGTACCCATTTGAACTGACTAAGTGTCCTTTAAAGTCCTTAATCCTTTTTTTTTTGGATATAGATTATCAGTGAGTCTTAATAAGTTATTTCTTGTTTACTTTATTTATCACAGAAATAACACAATATCTGTATTTTACACAAATTTAGCATATGAAGTTGTCTTACATTAGGACATTTTAATTAACTGATTAACTCTTTAATTAACTCTTTTCCATTTTAAAATTTTTTTTATGGTGGTGGTTGGGACTATGCTTTAGTTTTCTGTCTTGGCTTCAGAAAAACTGTTTGCAGCAAAACATTTCTTTTGAACATTCAGGAATTACCTTTTTATTCATCTTGTGAAAAGCTTTTTTGTTTTATTTCTTGTTTATAGCATGCATTTATGAGTGAACCACTTTCAGACAAAAATGTTCAGCATGCAAAATTTGTCTAAATGCATGTTTATTACTCTTGGCTTTGTGACTAGGAAAGTAGGAAATAAAGAGAGAATTGGAAGACGAGATTTGGCAACTTTTTGGAAATGTTGCAAGTAATATGCACGTAATTCAGTGAAATGCAATATGCTGTCAGATACTATCCTTCATTTCTTTAATTTCCAATCAAAATGGGTACAAAACAAAACTTTTGTTTATTGGAAAATTACCAGGACACCTCAACAACTAAATATAATTTATACATTTTCAGAATTTACTGTGTCCACCTTTTGCCTTTATTACAGCTTCCTTTCTTTTTAGGAGCCTTCCGTTTTTCAAAGAAATCTGCAGGGATACCTCAAAAGTTCACTCTCAGAAGTTCATTGTTCTGAGATTCTCCTTTGTTTGATTTACATATGTTCTTTTGTCGTATTCTTTTTCTCAGCTTCTTGACAGCTACTCATCCTGTCAGACCCATTGTGTTGTGTTGTGTTCTCATAGTGGAAGGATTAAACGAAACACTTGTGGATTTTTTTTTAATATCTTAACCAAGAATGGAACTTGATTTCTTGTATCTCTCAAAGATGAAAGCTTTAAGTACTGTTTATCTGATAGTGACTCTGTTTGTTACAGAGTCATTGTAGAATGAAGCAGAGAACGTATTCACCTTCTCACATCATACTGACCATGCGTCCACTCTTTCATCTGCTTTGTCTTCATTACTCTAGCCAGAGCATCCTTTTCTCTCTCAGCACCCCTCTCTAGTTTCCCAGATCAACACTCTATTTCATCTTGTCCCCTTCAATAATTTTACTTGTGTATAACTCTTCAGAGCTCATTCTGTCAGCAAGCAAAACCTGTTTAAGTGCACTGTCAGAAAAAAGTTCTGTGCAGGTGCATTTTTGTTTAGCAATGTAAATGTAAACCATGTAAATGACTCTTCAAAGGTACAATAGTGACTTTAAGCCAGAGACCAACTGTGTAGCTTAAATATGTTTTTTTCCAGGGGAAATGTACATGTTTTTACTTTTTCATAACCTAATGTTAAAAACACAACAATAAAATAAAAAGCTGAAGAGAAGAGACTGGGTGTGTGGAGTTAATACAACTTCCAAAATACAATTACAATGGAATATGATACAATCATGTTCCCTAACTAACGATATTGAAGATGTTCCCTTGAGGGTACCACCCCAGTGACAAGTTATTACATGAAACAGTAGTCATTAGTATGCTGTTCACCTGCCGTAACTACATGGAGCTGCAAACCACTGACATTATGCTTGTGCATACTCTCTCTCCCTTCGTCTCTCTATTCCTTTTCTTTTTGTGCGTGCATACTAATCAATCAGCCTCAACATCTTTGTTCAATGTCTCTTTAAAACTTTGGCACTGAACAGAGTTTTGTATTGTACACTGTAGCTTTAGTTTAGTTGTGTAATCCAATGTATATGTTGTCTGTGCCCAAAAGTCATTTTCAGTTCCTTGAAGTTTGGATCACAGTTCAGACCAGTTGTTTTCTTTGGCTGATTGACTGTTTTTCCTCTCCATGATACTTTACATTGCTAATTATGTCATGTGCAGTTTCTAAGGTATACTTGTCCAAAATCATGTTTACATTATTGTGCAGAGAATCACATTTAAGAAGGTTTTGAATTTTTAAGATAATCATAATATTACTATATCACTTTTGGGACACCACTGCCAGATGCAGAGGAAGAGGATTACAGAAAAAGCTATGACGTTTTTCACATTTTCACCATTATGTTATAACTCCATGTATATCTGGTTGCAAAGTTCTCTACATGAGTTCTTAAAAATTCCTTGCTCCTGCCACATAAGCCTCCCCACCCTCATTTTCTCACCTTTGCCCTCCATGGCACCTACACCCACCAAAAGCTTAGCACACTACACTTACACTGCACTATACTTTTTAGCTTAGCACACTAATGTTATCATGTTAGCTAACTGGTCAGAAATTACAGTACGTTATTATGTAAGTTAGCTAAATCAGACTTTACTTTGTGGCTAAAATAGCTACTACGTATTGAATTCTAGCTTCTAAATTCTTCTAATCTTGATTACTGTGCACCTTTTTCCACCTAACTGCATGTCATTTTGGCAGCAATTGTATTTAACTGACCAGTGTACTGAAAAAAGTAATGTACTGAATTTACATGATTCAAATATGTTATTTACACAAGAATAAAGTGTATCAACACAGTTATGACCAAATGTATGTAAACTGAAACACAAAATTATGTAATATATGTGCATATTATGTTCACATTTGAATTAAGCCAGTTCAGTGCATTACTTTTTTCATTGTATTTAAGTTGAACATTCTGAATTGTCTGTTATATGTTTAGCTGTAATTTCCATCATGGTAGATGGAATGTATTGATCTATTCTTTCGCGTTTCCAGCCATCATAAAACATATTGAAAGATGTGCGAGTTATCAGGCTGCCCATGCCATAGGTTGTCTTCAACTAAAAATATTTCTCAGTGATAGTACCACTTATTGATGTTTGATTTGATTGTTTTGCTACTACATTGTTTAAAGTTTGACTATAGAAATACTAGCCACATGAGCTGCGTGGTGCAGTGCATGCTGTTGATTTGGCCGGGATTTACTATTGGATTTTCTCGTCCCTGCTTAGCCCACATGCGGTCCAGTATGCGTCCGTTGTGTTAACAACCTGACAGGCATGACACCATAGCTCCTATAATAGCTCCTAAAATATTCCTACACACGACTTCATCTCGGGCGACCAAAAAAAGAACAAATGTTGAACAAATGCTCAAATACTCAAAACTCAGAAACAGTATTTATTTCGGCGATGCTATGACTATTGTCACTACTTTTGATCAATTTGTCTTTAGTTCATTTTCAGTTCATTCAGGTGTCTAAAGTGATCGCATGTACCTCCTTTTTTCCGCACCCGTTTTCACTACTAATATTTTATAATATTTAACAAAACAATGCTGAAGCAATGTGTCTAAGTGGTAGACTATCACTCGCTCTAGGAGTGATATTCAGTTTATCATTAAATTCAATTTATCATTGAATTCGGACTAGATAAATACCAGCGTTGTCTCAAAAAACATATTATATATATATAATGTTTCCAATAAATTTTTCCGAGAAACGCTTATAAAAGGACGTTGGGGATAACGTTTGAAATTCGGACAATGCATCTGTTTCGAGAATTTTGAAACATTTTATTAATTGCTTTTGTCAGTCATAGATGACATTAAATCGAAAAAGAAAAAAATCGCTTTGTCTTAACAGCAATTATACAGTGCAACTTAGAACATTAACTCAATATTAGTGAAAACAGACGCTCGTGGTGTTTTTGATTAAGTTAGTAACAGTCGTCTTCCCGGTTTAAAGCGTTTGGTGAACTACCATTTGCACTGTTAAACACAAAAAAATGGACTACACTGCGCCCCCAGTCAGACTCACATATATAGGATTAAGTTGCTGCCCATTTTTTCAGTGTTCAGAGATTACATAATAAATTAGGAAGGTTATAGTGAGTATTTGACTGTGGTGGACAGCGGATCCCTGGTCACTTGACGAGGAATAATGTATGATAGTGCACCAGGTGATGACTCACTAAATGTAAGCTTTTTATCAGTATCAGTTGTGTGACAATGCGCTAAATGATTTGCAGCCTACATGGCCTAATTATTACTTCACGTAATTAGACAAGTCTGTTTAGTTGATTCTTATAAGAAACAATCACATATGCTGCTCGTGCCTTTAGTAGTAATTTATTAGTAAAGGTAAAATTCTTTCAAGAGGACTTTTGAACGTGCAATGATCACGTTTACATTTAAAAAGTATTATCTCAGATTTTATTAACTGTCTTAGTTTTTAAAATATAATGTTTCGAAGTTATTATTAAAGATCTTGCTACTCCATTATTCAGTTGATTTTTAAAATCAAACGGTTTGTTGTACTTTTTTTGCACTTTAAATTGCTAAACTTTTTGAACTTTTGGTCTAATTTCGAGTGTTTTTATTCTGATTATTAACAGTATCACAAATATAGTTTTATATGCGAACAATGTCATTTTGCTCCTGAACTGTGTTCTTTATGCCACGCTCACGTGCAAGTTGGAGACCAAGTGTGTCTTGAAGTCTTATTTGCACCTACATGTGCATCATATACCACCCTCAAAAAAGAAGGTGAATAAATAGCGTTTGGCTTTGCCTTTTATATTTAACGCTTTAGTACGTCGACGTAAACTAATGGACGCATAAATGCATTCAGTCTTTCTTCAGAAGATTCAGCGCAAACCGTGCGCAAAACGTTCATCGACAGTTGGCAGTTTTCATTCTTAAGAAACGAAAAAAAGTGCGAAATATTGACGCTGGAGTTATAGGTCAGACTTGTGTTTGTTTACAGATTACTAACAGAACAGAAGAATAGCAATGTAGCTCTAGCATGCAGCTGTTGGTTCAGTTGTGGCTGTTCATATAAACTTTACACCTTGCATAACGAGAAAAGAGCGTCTTATGTTAGATAACAATCTTACCTCGACTTGTTGAAGTAGCCTATGTTTAGTTTCGAAGTTGGTATGGTGATTTATTTCGTTCTTGAAAGGCGGGAAGCTAGTCAGATGTAAGCTGCTTAGCTCAACGTGGACTCGTTATGGAGCTTTACAAGTGGGCAGGAAGTTTGACAATAAGACTATTAAGGCATTTCCTGGGTACAGTAGCTGCCACGAGGCAGCAGCTCGCCCATGTGGAAATGGCTGCAGAAGCACGACTGCGCTCTGTGGACTCACATGGACTTTCAATCAGGACGGTCTGAAATATAGAGAACTGGGGTTCCGTTTATCGTTTGCCATCTGAATTGAGGGAGATCTAGCGGTCTTATTTATGTCTGTTGTAGGCTGGCTGCTTTGCCCTCAGGCTGTATCCCTCTCTTCATTGTGTTTGGCTGTGATGACAGGCGCAGACCAGAGGCCTTGAACTTGGACGGTTTGTTTAAGGAGGGACTGCGTCTATCGCTGCCGCCTGAACAAGCCCTTCAGGGAGGGCCAGGCTCGTCACTTTAAACTTGGCCTTGACCTTGAAGGCCCCGCCTGACCTGTAAAAGACGACCGTCTGGATCTGTGCGTGTATGTGTGAGGGGGGAGAGAGAAACTAGTGCTATGAGGAGTAAGGATTGGAGGGGGAGGGTTCGTGCTCATCCCTTTTAAAAGTATTTCAAGCGCCAGTCTGACTCAAGGTAGAGGTTTGTTTTAAACCGCTGTTTTGATGAAATCCTTTAATACTCAAACAACAAACCAAGAGAGCTTACATTTAAAACACGTTGATTATTAACGCTAATTTAATTCACAAGTCTATAGCGCAATGGTGGCTATCCTTACACTGTTAGAAATAAAGGTGATGTGCAGGTACATTTTTCGTTAATCAAAGTATAAACAATGTAAATGTACCCTCAAAGGTACAGCAGTGGTTTTAAGGCCCAACTGCGTACCTTAAATACGTTTTTCCCAGGTAAAAAACTACATATTTGTACCTTTTCATAACCTAATGTTTCAAAACAGAACAATACAATACAAGGCCTAGAGACGAGACGGGTTGTATGGAGTCAATACAACAGAAAATATAATTTCAATGGATTATGGTACAATTATGTTCCTTGGCTAAAGGTACTAAGATGTACCCTTGAGTGTACCACCCCAGTGACAGTTTCGTACCTTTATTTCTGAGAGTGTATAATGTGATCTTTTGTAGATGATGATTATTCCCATAAGCGCATACACTGGCAGCAAAAGGTATTGTAGAGGTACATTTTTGTTCATCAAGGTATAAGCAATATAAATGTACCGTCAAAGGTACGACACTGGTCTTAATTTCCAACTATGCAGCCTATGTTAAATGTTTTTGTTTCTTCAGGGGAAAGAAGCATATGTGTACCTTTTTGATAACCTACTGGTTTAAAACAGAAAAACAAAAAGCTTATAGTCACGACAAGGTGTATACACTCTCAGAAGAAAAGGTACTAAACTGTCACTCTTGTCACTGGGGTGGTACCCTCAAGGGTACGTCTTCATAAGGCTTTAGTTAGTGAACATAATTGTACTGCAATCATATATTTTAAGTTGTATTGACTCCACACACCCAATCCTGTCTCTAGCCTTTTTTAAGTGTTATGTTTAAAAAACATTAGGTTATGAAAAGGTACAAAAATGTATATATAAACGTATTTAAGGGACACGCTTGGAACTTAAAAT
>JAILXH010203427.1:695-14254 GCA_023558415.1 Piaractus mesopotamicus
ACCTGGGCCTTGTCCTCATACTTCAACGGAAACAACAACTACGCCAAGAACAACCACACCTACGACAACAATTACAACAACTCCAACAACGATATCCCCGACCACAACACCATCCACAACTACAAGCACATCACCCACATCTACAAGAAAAACCACAAGTCCAAGCACTACACCATGTGAACCTTGCCACTGGTCAGACTGGATGGACTTTGGCCCTCCAACAACAGGTGCTAATGGTGGAGAAATTGTACCAATAAAAAGAATAACGGAGACTTATCCCAGCATCTGTAGCGTGCCAAGTAAAGTGGAATGCAGAGCAAAACTCTACCCAGGACTTCCACTTTCACAACTGGGTCAAGTAGTGACTTGTAATGCCAAAAATGGACTCATCTGTTTGAACCAAAACCAGGGTCTCCAGCAGCAGTGCTTGGACTATGAAATCAGAGTGCTCTGTTGTGATAGATACTGTCCTGAAACAAGTCCGACAGTTACAACTTCTACACTCGTTATACATACTGCATCTACGTCAACTCCTACCCACAGGCCACAGAATTGTTCTTGCGTCCTCGATGGAATAAAATATCCACCAGGTAACTTTCTTTTACTCATATTCAAATATTTTTTTAATTTACTCATAGTACTCATAATATTTAGTCTTCATATTTACAGTATTTTTCTCCATGTTATTTTTAGTTGTCATCAATTTGTTTTTAGACCATATAACGGAGAATCATTTCCATATTTTTTGTGCTCATTATGTAATTTTGTCAGTTTCCACCATGTAAATAAACATCAACAAATTGTGTTTCCTTCCTTTTAAAAAACTACCTTTTTAAAACAGGTTCCCAAGTATACAATGTGAGTGATGGTGATGGATGGTGTTACACTATGACATGCGTTAAAAATCAATATGTTGCATGTGTCTTCATTCCACAACTGACCCCATGTGGTGTAACTACAACTTCACCACCTACTACCACACGTCTGTCACCAAACTGCGACAATCATAACCCACCCCTAAAGGTAACACTTCCCTCAAATTTGTTAAAAACAAAGATGATCCTGCTCATCATTCTTGTATTTTTTTATGTGAATTTAACCTACATGTCAAAAAACTTTGGAACGCTGCACAAAACGTAGTACAAAGGTAACATATCAGATTGTGAGGTGTCTGGATGGATCAGATGCTTGCAGATTTGGCTGTTGGTTAAAACGTTTAATGAAGGAACAAACCAGAGACGGAATCCAGAAACAAGCTAAGGTCATACACAGGCTAACAGGTATATGCAGGCAAGACACAGACAAGGTCAGTAAGGCAGGCAAAGAGGTCTGAACACGAACGAGGCAAAACAGAGTTCAAAAAGGGGTCAGGCAGAAGAGGTAAATGAGAAACCAAAGCAAAGTCACAAACCAGGAAAATCAGTACAGACAAAAGGCTTGAAATGAACAGCAAGCTGGAAAAATACTTCACAATGAACCTAACTAAAAGCCCAGGCTTTATACTAACTCTAAAGGAACACACGACAAGGAATACAAGTGAAAGTAATCAATAATCAGGAGAGGCTGAACTTGTATAGGTGGGTTGCAAAGAGTCCAGAGTCATGTGACCTCTTAGAGGATTCTGAGAGTAGGGGTTTCAGTGTAGCCGGGGAGAGAAGTGGCACAGATGTTGAAAATCAGAAATTTGGTTCTTTTATGAAAAAATATACTTGGAAATTGATGCCAGCAAGACATTTAAAAAAAAGTTGGGACAGGGGCAACAAAAGACAACTGGTGGAACCTTTCACAACTAATTAGGTTAACTGGCAACAGGTCAGGAACATGATATAAAAAGAGTATCCCACAGAGGCTGAGGGGAGGGGCTCAACAATTCAAGAACAACGTTTTGAAATGTAAAATAGCAAAGAACTTGGCGATTTCATCATCTAAGGTATACAATATCATTAAAAGATCCAAAGGATCCAGAGAAATCTCTGTATGCAAAGGACAAGGCCAAAAACAATATCGGCTGGCTGTGATCTCCTGGCATTTAGGTGGCACTGCATTTAAAACACACACGATCACTGCATGGACTCAGAAACCTTTCTGAAAACCTTCTGGCTTGTTATCAGGGCACAGTTCAGTATGGGGCTGAATTAGTGCACGTGGCATGAGTGACGTACACATCTGAAAACATTTGGTGCATTATGAACTAGAAAGACCACAAACTGTCGAGCAGCTGAAATCCTATGTCAAGCAAGAATGAGGAAACATTTCTCTTTCAAAACTACAGCAAGTAGTCTCCTCAGTTCCCAAAAGCTTTATGAGTGTTGTTAAAAGAAGAGGTGATGCAAGACAGTGGTAAACATTCCCTAGCCCCAACTTTTCTGGCATCAAATTCAAAATAGGCACATATTTTTTCAAAAATAATAAAACTTCTAAGGTTCAACATTTGATATGTTGTCTTCGTACAATTTCCAATTAAATATATGCTTTAATGACTTGCACATCATTACATCACATTTTGCACAGTGTCCCTTTTTTTTGGAAACAGGGTTGTAATGTCACAGAATTTTTTTAACAATTGTAAAAATTATAAAAAAAAAAAACAGAGCACAATCATTCTAAAACCAATAAGAAAGAATTGACTTGGAATCTTTTTGCTGAAAATATATGATGACTTCAGAATGTAGTCTAAAGTGTAATGTACAAATATGTTTTGCACAACTGTGTCTCTTCTCTCTTGGCATAGAACACTATATTGTGGTCTGTAATAGAATTTAGGGTGTTATGTTACATTCCATACTTCCTGTAATCCACCAAGAGTTCTTTTTATGTCCAAGTCTAATTTAGTTCCTTTTTTTCAGAACGGTGAAAGTATACCAGATGGCAAATGCTCCAACATCACATGCGTCGACAGAACAATCAAGCACGAGCATGTGCATTGTGAGCCTGCACCTTTGCCTGTGTGTGTAAACAACCATCCACCAGTAAGCGTCACTGATGATTCTGGGTGCTGCTCCAAATATGACTGCCAATGTGAGTACACTGGATAACATCACTTCAATACAATGCTACAATTGCTATGGACATTAGGGTATACTCTACATCTCCACTGCAGGGAAGACTGAGTGTGTTGTGTCTTACTTAGGTATCTGCAGTGGCTTTGGAGACCCACATTACATCACATTTGATGGAACATACTACCCATTCCAAGGAAACTGCTCCTACGTCTTGGTCAAAGAGATCCATCCAAAATATAACTTCAGCGTCATCATTGACAATGTCAACTGTGATTCTCCAGATGGCCTCTCCTGTCCTAAATCACTGACAGTGTATTACAAATCCTTCAAGATTTTCATGTCACAGGAGATTTCTAATGGAATTGTCACAAACTTGGTAACTAATAGAATTATTTATATAATTTCATTAAAAGATAGAAGTGGTTCGTATTAATGAAGTATACTATTGAAAAAGCAGTTTTTTTTAATTTGGCAAATTAGTTTTTGGGGTAAAAACTATTCTGTGTCATTGCTCTAGAAGCTCAACCAGTCTAGAAGTAGATTCTGTTGCTGGAATTCCAGTGATGCCGTTTGTCATTTGTAGTCACAAATCATTAGGGTACATTTAGCCAGACACTAATTTTTACACAATTTCTCACGTAGAAATCACATATTATTTCGTAGTCAACAAGCACCATTCTTCAGTGATCGTGTCCGCACTTCAGACATTTACTTAGATGCCTCACAGAAATATAAGAAAGAAAATGATTGATACTTGCACATGCAGGTGTCATAAAAAAGTCCCCAGCTGACTCTCAGTTCCGACATGATTTCTGCATTTTTCTAAATGGATTGTACCAACCTGCATGTACTTTGTAAATATTCCTAAAATTAAGAGAAGAATAGGTCCAGGTCAAAGCTTAAAGCACTGGAAGAAAACTGATATGTCAATCCATTCAACTCTCTCGACTCAATTCAGTCACAATTCAGTACTCTCTGTGTGGGCTTCAAGTTGGAGATCAGCTGATTTGTTGATAGGCAGATGCCAAATTTTAAAGCCCCTCCATTGTACAGGTTCTGAACTTCAGGCAAATTGAGTTGCAAACATGACAGCTAAGTTTGGAATTTGAAGTTATTGTATGATTTTTAAAATATTTGTTTCCCCTTAGATTTACATCAACAACAAGAGAGTTGTGCTGCCATTTGAGAACAGTGATTTCCGAATAACAGACAACGGCATTGAATCACTGGTGGTGATACCAGCAATTGGTGCACAGGTCACATTCACTGGAATGATGTTTTTCATCAACCTCCCATGGCAAAAATTCCACGGTAACACTGAGGGACAATGTGGTAAGTTTATATTCTCTTCTTACTAAATTAATGATCAGTAGGTGCTACATGTAGAATAATTGTAAGACAATTTGTGTTCTGATCTCTTGCTTCTAAAAGGCAACAACTTTTGTTGAAACTACAGTGAATCAATGAACGTTTTAATGATTTATATGTGATCGTAATGATTTTGATAAAAACGCGTCATATAAGCCTTTATTCTTAAAGACAGCTTGTCTTGCAGGTTAAAAAGACTTTCTCTTCCCTAATAAATCACAAAAAAGGACTTTTTTCATAAAAATGTGTAATATGTGGCATCATTGGCAGCCTTACCAAAATTAGCTACTACTGTAAAAATTGAATGGAATAATAATATTGAAATGCTGTCCTTACTAGTATATAGAAAAATATAAATTCTGAAGTGGGTATATTCCTAGGATGCGTTTAAAATAACAGACTACTGTGATGCATGCTTTTGTCCTGTGAGATTAAAACTGTCCAATGTTCCACTGTCACTGTTGGTTTGATTGTTTGAATGTAACTATTTTCAACAACTTTTCAGGAACATGTGATAATAACCGCACTGATGACTGCCGCTTGCCAAATGGCACCATTATATCATCATGCGAAAAAATGGCTCCCTACTGGCATGTTAATGAAAACAATGGCTCCTGCCAACCAGTTCCACCTACACCAACACCAGTGCACTGTACTAATTATTCAATCTGTGAAATTATTAGTAGCAAGTAAGTAATCCTAACAACTAAAACATTTTGAGATTGTGTCAATTTTGGAAGCCTATTCCTGTCATGAATAGGAAAAAAATTATTCTGTTTTCTCCATCTCTGTTTCTGGCAGCAGTATCAAAATATTGTCAAAATACAGACTTAAAATAATGACTCAGTTTCTCAGAATACTGACTTACCTCTAAATAATGGCTTATTTTCTCAAAATATTGGCTTAGCATCTCAAAATAATGACTTATTTTCTCAAATACTCATTTAGTGTCTCAAAATAATCACTTTTTTCCTCTATATATTGACTATATTAAATATAAAATATATTAAATATATCTCTAAATAACGACTTATTTTCTTGAACAGTTGACTCTATCAAAATAATGACTTGTTTTTGTTAAATATTGACTTAGTATCTGAAAATAATGACTTAAGTTTCTTGAAATGTTGACTCAATATCGTTTGACTTGTTTTCTCAAGATTTTGAGATTCTATGTTGATATAAAGAGTTACTTAATTTTAAGAAAGTAAGTGAATATTTTGAGAAAATTAGTCTTTTTTGACACACTAAGTCAATATTTTGACATACTGTTGCAAGAAACAGAGAAGGAGAAAAACACAGGCAATTTTTGCCCTTCTGCCTGGCAGGAATATATAGAATAATTTATTTTACTTGGTGATATGTTTTGTAACCCAGAGTAATGTTGCTGTATCCTTGTATTAAGTGCTTGTTGTGGAATTCACTCTGTTGTGTGCTCTTTTGATCTTTTCAACAGGGTCTTTGAGAAATGCCACAAGCTTGTCCCTTACGAGCCTTTCGTCTCAGCCTGCAACTTTGATGTTTGCCATGTGAACAATGTGTCTATTGGCTGCGCTAGTTTGCAAATGTATGCAGAGGAGTGTGCTCTGGCAGGAGTTTGCATCGACTGGAGAGAAGCCACAAATGGAACATGTCGTAAGTGCACAAAAGTTGCAGCATATGACACAGGAGTGGACAGACATAAAAATGTCCGATAGGCCACTAGGTCGCCAAGCCAATGACTCTTGTTGCCAAAATTATAATTAGTGACCAGAATTACAGGAACATTTTTGTCATATATACATTGTATTTACAATTTACACTTTGGTACCAACAACTAGCCAGGTGTCACTTTAGCTATGAGCCCCCCACGTCCACTCCCTTTTTTCTTTATTCCAGTCAAACCAGGGATTGATGTGAAGGAATCCTCCTTTTTACAATATAGACAACCATTTGATCCCCTGACACGTTTGAATCTTCTTGATTTTCATTATGCTTTCATCAGTTGGCCCTGAGGGGTAATGGGATCACTGAAGATCACTGCATAAATTAGTCATAAACTAGTTCCAACTAGTCCCCAGTAGAAAATGAACTTGTGTGTCTTTTGCATTTATCATCATTAAAGCCAGTAAACCATACTTTATTAAATCAGGCTACAAACAAAGTGCACAGAGATCTAAAAAGAAGATGTCAGTTACCTTCACGTTAGCTGTTGCGGCTCTACCATTAATGGCACAGTTGCCTAATTCCAAAAAAAAAAATAAAAATGATTTGATGGAGTTAGTCCCGTGTACAACCAAACAGTCTCTGGGTCTTGTGCCGGAAGGTGAAAAGTAGTCACTTTCTTATGAATAGCAAAAATTCAGCTGGTCTGGTGGTTTCTCAGAAGGGATTTTTTTCATCATGGCAAGTAGGTACTAGCTCCGCATTTTTAGTGATGTAATGTTGTGGCCAGGGGCAGCAGGCAATAGGCAGTGTAGATACCTGCATATAACTGTCAATTCATCAATTTACTTGCTAAAGTCTCAAACATTTCTGTGTTTCTTCTGTGTTCTTACACTCACAGCTTTCAAGTGTAAAGACCCCAAAGTATACAAAGCTTGTGGTCCTCAGGTTGAATCAACTTGTGATCTGAGGTACTGTATAGTCCAATACAAATATATACTTACTTGCTGAAGAAATTGGTTTTAACAGAAATAGAGCATCACAGTGATGTTACATTGTCTGCTGTTACAGATATAACCTGAAATTTATAAGTGAGCCCAGTCCATTCAATGCTTTGGAAAGCATAACTTGGGAGGGCTGCTACTGTCCAGATGGCACTACATTGCTGAACCCATTTTCAGATGTCTGTGTTCCTACTTGTAGTAAGTATTTATTTATTAATGTATCTATTATTTTGAACTTTTTACGAACAATGGCAATATTGTGTAATTGCTTTAGACATCAGTCCATGTGAGTGCTACATTTTTTCAAGCATACTAAATTAACAATACATACTTTTTTTGTGACTCATCAGACATCTGCCTGTTGCCAAATGGAGGGTGGAAACCGGTAAGACAAAAGAACAATTAAGAACAAGACAGAGTGAAGATTTGAAACCATCTGTTGCAAAACTCTTATATCGGTTGCATCACTGTGGTTTTCTAAAAAACATAATTATTCATTTTAGGCTGATGACACATGGAGTAACGGTTGTGAGAAATGCATATGCCTGCCAGAAACTCTGACTGTGTACTGTGAGGCTCCAGAATGTCCTACACCACAGCCAGTTACCTGCGATCAGGAAGGTCAGGTGAAGATCACAGAGACGGTGGGCTGCTGCCAGAATATCACATGCGGTGAGTGGCGTGACTCGGTTTATATACTGCAAAACAGTAATATTGTGCTCTTTTATGAAGATTACATCTCAGTGGCTGTGGTAATTCTACTTAAGGCACTCTTGCATCTAATATATCCATAAAAAGGCATGACTAACCCACCAAGGGTTATTACTGTCATTTTCAGATTTCTTTACAGTGGTGGTGATAAGAACCAGGAGTCGCCATGGCTAGAACACATAGACATTTTATTATAATACAATATAGACATCTTATTTACTATCCAAAACCACTAGTGAACCTACACGTGTCTTCTGAGTATGGAATGTTAATGATGGTAAAATATGAAGAAATAAGCCTTGTATGTATCTCTCCTCCATGAATAGATTTAAAGAAATACAGTGTAGCCCACAAGCTTATGCCAAAACGAGTGTCTCAGACATCAGGCAGTGTATTCATAACCATTTAATGTAATGACTTTCAGTGAGGGAGCTTCTAGAAGTGGACATCTGGTTCCTATCACCACCACTGTGAACAATACTGACTCAGCAGATTTCTCTAGAACAGAGTATTTCACACCAAACCACTTTGAATGAACTTTGTTTACATGTTAACCAGTATATTATGGAGAACTTTTGGAAAATTCAACTTTCATTTTTATGTTAAAAATTGACAAAAACATGGCAAAAATGTAAAGAACAGTTTTTCTTTCAACAACAATAAGTTTTTATTGAATTTAATTAATGATAAAATATCCCCCCTTCTACATTTACATTTTATAATCTGCACTTTGAGCACAAATTTTCCTGTTTCAAAGAGCTACGAGTCAGAAATAATTCCTATCAAATTAGAGCATTCTTTTGTCACATGCAATAATTGCTTTTAATAACTTTTAAGGGTTCAATTTATATCAACAGCAATGAAATACAAGGTGAGGGTGAGAAGTCAGTGTACCTCCCCTATAAAAGTGGCTACCTTTTCTGAGCAGAGATAAAGATTTTCTTGGTTTAAACTACACTGTCACTGGATGACTATTACAGTGAAAAATTGTCAACAATGGCCTTGACACTCTCAATCAGCAATTACTGGCACCATCATTGTCATTTACATGTTTTATTAAATTTTTTATATTTTCCCACAGTGTGCGATGGCCGTCTTTGTCCTCCTAAGAAGCACACGTGCCCTGTTGGATACATTCAAGAGGTTATAATGGGAGCTTGCTGTCCAGAGTATAAATGTGGTGAGTGGAGATGAGCATGTGTATATATTTATGTATTAAATTAATCTATTCAGAGAAGCTGAATAGATGTAGACTGTATGTTAAAAAAGTCTGCCGTGCTCTTTTACAGAGCATAATGAAAACGTCTGTGTGTTCAACAATACGGAATATAAGGTAAGACCAATTCTGAGCATGAACATGACACCCAGTAGGATGCAGTTCATAAAAATTACATTCAAATGCCACAGAAGTATGCTTCTGACTGTTTTCCTTTTAAGCTTTTCCCTTTCCATTTAGTCATAAATGAGTACAAGTATTTTGCTGTTTGTTTGGTTTATTACAAGCAGTTCATGTACTGGAGTGATTTATTTTTTTATTATGTTTTTGTTTAATTACAGCCTGGTTCAGCAGTGCCTATGCAAAACTGTGAGCAGTGCACATGCAGTAATGACATGGATCAACAAAATCAATGGCACAAAATTGAGTGTCAGCCTCTTCCATGTGACACATTCTGCCCACTGGTGAGACCAGAGACAATGTTTCTGAAATTCATGCTGTCAAACTATTACTATTAGTTGAAAGGTAAAAACTGTTGTGTCAATTAATCTATTTAGAAACAAAGATGAAGCTAATAACAAAGTGCTGTAGAAGACAACTAAAGTGTGATTTTTACTTTTTATGTGTTCAGTTGCCAAAAGACTTGAGAAATTCAGTCTGTTTCTTTTTTGACATTCAGGGATATGAGTACCAGTCAGTTCCAGGGCAGTGCTGTGGAAACTGTGTGCAGACCAGCTGCGTGGCCATGTTAGGGAACATCACCGAAACCATCAAGGTGAGTTTTTTTGTGTGTGCAAACAGACTGCAACTTTCTGAATGCTTAAGCCTTAAATTCATAGTTGATCATCTAACACATAATTAGTAACTATTAAAATTTCTTTTTTTACAACATTTGAAAATGCCAGCTGACTTTTACATTGTGTGTACATTTCATGACAAATGGACAAAACGACTTCTTTTTTGTTCCAACAGCACTGACAATTACTTTTAACACTAACCTGCATTGCATTTCATTCTATTTTTATTCACGTTTTGTCTAATGTTTTCTTGGAAATAAATAAAAAAGGTATAAATGTTTGTTAAATAAGCTTTTCAAGATCTCATTTCAACCTTGTTATGATGTACAAATGGGTTAAAATGCAACCTACATGTAACCTAAAATAACTGTACAGGCCTGAACATATCATGTTAAGGAACCAAACACACAAAAATACAATAAATGTGGTTTTAAACTCCCTTGTGGTAAATAAAAAAGCCTGTCCATCAAAGTCACATCACGTGCAGTATCTTACCTCTTTCGCATTAACTTATTTTTCTCCACTGCTGCTCTTAACACTAGTTTACTTCTCCTGTTTCTCCACAGCCTGGTCAAATCTGGACTCCACCTAGTAATAAATGTCTGAAGTTTGAGTGTGTGAAGATTGGAACACAGTTCATCGTAATTGAGGCCAAGCTTGTTTGTCCAACGATCAATGAAGATGACTGTATTCCTGTGAGTTGACAACAATTATGACCACAAATATGAATTATTGAGTGAACTGAAACAATTAGTTAATAATAATCACACCAATGTGATATGGAGTGTTAGCACTGTGTTACAATAGTAGCTACACTATGCCCTTTGTTTTTATTTAACGTTTTCCATAAGCTGCTTTTAGTTCAACACCAATTCAACATGATTTTTAAAACTGAAATAAATGAATCAATAGGACTGACTTTTGGGGATACCCAGACTATCGTCTATGAATTACACGGACACAGAATATAACTAGATCAAGGTAAAATGCCACTTAGTTGCTTTTATAAAGACCCTCACAAATCCTTTCTCTTTTAACACAGGGAACGATAGTTGTTGGTCCCGATGGTTGCTGCGTTACCTGTGAGTGTTCAAAATCTGTCCTAGTTCACATTCTTTTGGAAGTGCACATTTCTATATTATATTCTATATATGCTGAAATTCAAATTTATTAATGTAAATTGCATGGTCTCTCAAGGCATAAACAAGACTGAGCACTGTGGTGTAAGCAAGACCTCCACGTACCTCGAGAGCAACGGCTGCAAAACTGCAAACCTAGTGGAGATGACGACTTGCAAAGGCTCTTGCAGCACATCGTCTGGGTAAGTGTTGAGAAAAAAATTACACAGCTTAACTGTGTTGAATTCTAATATGACACAGCCACTAAAACATTTGTGAAGGCAAAATGGCTATGTCAATAAAATAAAAGTCATTTTGCAGAAAAATATATTTAGAAATATTTCATAGTAGTGACCCTCGCTCTTTCTGCTTCTCCTCAGATACTCGGCGCAAACCAGAACAATACAGCACTCATGCTCCTGTTGTCAGGAACTCGTCACCAGCCAGAAAGAGGCAACACTCATCTGTCCAGATGGATCAAAGGTCATACACACTTACATCTTTATTGAAAAGTGTGGCTGCACAGAGACGGAATGCACAGCAAGGGAGACCACTGCTGTCAAGCGGCACCGTAGAAGACGGTGATCCCCACGCTCAGCCTGCTCAAATCAACGTTGATCTATTTATGACTTTATTTACAATTCAGTTTGCTTATCTGAATCACTCTACAATCTGAAATGTTATCTTTACTTTTTGCTTCTCATTATTTCTTTTCTGATGCTTAAAATTCAATAAATGTCAGCAATGAACATGCCTTAGCCTCTCATTTATATGAAAAGACAGAAGATATGACTGACGTACTGATACACAGGAATGAGGCCATGGTCATCATATTCTAAATTCAGGGGTACCAGCATTTGTGATGTTGTTTTAGAAATGAAAAATTGAATATGCTTAATTTAACTCTGAAAGGTTAGAAGTCAATGTAATATGATATACAACAAAATTGTTTTAGTTTTTTTGCTTGTTTTTACCAAAGGTACCAAAATTTCTGGATAGCACTGTAAATCCTGCCCAGTCCTCTAAAAGCCTCTTAAAATTTCAAATCCTTTAGTGGGTCCAACTTCAAAATTGTATGAGCAAGAAAAAAAATCACATTCTGTGATGCTGAACACAAGAAGTACAAAACTATAAGATTGAAATTTCTAGTCAAAGTCTATATAAACTCAGCTGATGCCAAGAACCAGAGATCACTTACAAATCAATACCAATGGGCCAAAATGTAAAAGGTTCCACCATGAGGCCAACCACTGTAACTATATTTGTGTACACAGAGGAGACAGGATGCTTTTCTGTAAAGTAGGTTTTGTAGCTGCAGTTTTTTTCATCTGAGAACAGTGAAAAAGTTAGTATATGGGAAAAAGTGAAGAGAAATCATTAAAAATTTTCAGAACAAACAATAGAAGCAGCTGTCACTACAGCATAGTCAGCAGGTCAAAAAAAGTGATATATAAATCAATGAAAATTATAATATAATCTGCAATATATATACACTAAGTCCCTAGTGAGTTGGTTTATATAACAGTGGTTCTAAATACAATGCTGATATTATTTGGGGATTATCTTGTCAAGTAATTATTGAACACTGACAGAAAAACAAAGTACTATACATGTACATTTTGTCCCCTAATGTATAAACACTATATAAATGGTACAACGACAGTCCTTAAGCTCTACATTCACTTTCCCAGAGAAAAGGTGCATATTGGTACCTTTCCATAAGTTAACGGTTTCACAACAGGAGTCAAAAAGTATAGACAATAATTCCCAGAGCAAAAATAATCCCAGACACTCCATCTATGATAGGAGTGTCCAAAGTCCAGTCCCAGGGCAAAATGTGGCCCACAGACAGATCTTAGACAAATCTTAACTGGCTTCTGTTTTAGAGTACAAGTGTCCTGCTAGCCAGTACGCTGCAGTTCTTCCTTTCACCTGATGGTGGCAGCAGTGCTGTAAAATTACTCTGTAATGCGTCACAGGGTGGTAACAAAGATAGCTAAAGTTCAAGTGTCTTTCTTCTCTGACCTGCAGCTTCATTTTCTGAGTTTTTTCATTGAGAGCCACAGCAAATCCATGTGCATCACATGTTAAAGGACCGTATTTGATTTAACATCAACAGAAATGAAACAAAGGATGGATGTCACAAAAAATATTCAGGAGAGGAGAGGGCAGAGAAACTAAAGCCAAGCGGGTGTCGCAGCACCAACGTCTTATAAGAGCACATTCAGAAGTTCAGTAAATACTAACCCTTTAAGGTGTAACAAAAATACCTATTTACGCTGTTTAAACTTCTCTTCTAATTCATTGAAATGATGCACTTATTTGATATGCAAACAACATGATCTAACAAAACTAAAAATGTATGGATTTTTATTTAATTTATCTCAATATTTGAACAAGTAAGCACTTGAATATACTTAACACATTACACACATTTTGTTGGTACTTGTTTGCTATTAATTTGCTATAAGCGCTTACCGATCCGAATTGCTCAGAATGAGCAATCCAACAATAAAGGAGGCCCAGTGCATCTTTATACAGTGATAGGAAACACGGCAGCTCACAGAAAGCTATGATTCTACACACTGCTACGTTTCACTGACCAGCTTGAGCTTATTATTATTATTAGTATTATTTTTATTATTATTTCGGCCCATCGGTATTTTGAAATGAAAAAAAAAAAAAAAAAAAAAAAAAAT